>VSTD030000736.1:0-14792 GCA_008808055.3 Sporobolus alterniflorus
CCAACAACAACCATCAATGTACATTTGTACTTCCCTATCAAGAAAGTGGCATCAACACTGATTATATGTCTGCAATGTGCGAAGCTGGGCCACACACTGTAGAAAGCACCAGAATATGCGCTTCAACACCGGATAATATCGACCTTTTTCGTTTAGCAGCCACTGACCACAACTGTCAATGATACATCTGGTGCATGGGTTGAACTGTGATATGACATTCAACAATCTCGGTGCTTTTGTGTATAATTCTCTCCAATCTCCCCACAAAAGTGCCAATGCATGCTCTTTTGCCCTTCAAGCTTTGTCGTACCGGACCTGATATGTTATTAGGCCGTGGATGACCTCAATAAGAGCATCTACGGTGATATCAGAGTCAACCCACACAATTGACATAATTTGACGCCCCAGGAACCTTGTCGTGCATTGAGGGTGATCATGCCGGACTTCTGACGTACCACATGAATAGGGTTGCTTCACCCTAGACATCTTTCACTGATGAATCTCATTTTTTGTACAACGTAGTCTGACACCCCAACTACAGCTCAAAATTTGGCACCTTATGATGTATCATACGTCATTGTTTGATTTTGCCACATAGTATGGTCGATGGTGATGTATAGCGTAGTCCTGTAAAAAGAGTTGGATGGCATCGAGTGACTCAAATAGCTGACCCTTCTTTATGACTTCCTTCCGAACCCTTGGATTTGCTTCATCATCGACTACTGCACTGCCACATACGACTGACCCAACGTGACTCATGTCCTTGTGGTTCGGATAGTCTTAAAGGCTTATATACTTCAACTTCAATGTCATCAACTCTTCGTATGTGTAATATGAATTCCAATCAATGTGACTTGATGTCAGGACATCACATAGAGTAACCGCTGAGGAGTGCACATTAGCCTCATTGCCTTTGCCACCTGGGCCAATTGCTGCATCGAGAGCTATGTCAACTGAAGGTTGTCTATTCTCTTCATCGATCTTGTTCCTTGCTATTTCATCATCTTTCTCAATGTGCTGCTCAGTGTCAACATTCTCAGCAAACGTATCGGTATCAAATTCTTATGTGAACACTGCAAGGTTCAGAGCTTCAGAATTTATTTTCACCAACTCACTACCCAGGCTGACCCTATGAGTAACACCCTGCCACTCCTCTTGGCTCGATTGCTCCACCGCAATAGGGTCAACTATGGTCTCCTCTATCATCACACCAGTCTCGTGTACATTGATCTCACCAACAAGTAACAGTTCAATTTCTGCTACAACCTCAGCACCCTTCAACCCAGACTAGCTAGCACAGAACTTGTATAACTGTCATTCATCTTTGGACCCTAAGGGAAGCATCACATAAATCGGTCTGTTACCTCCCGTGCAACTACACATCACATTCAACATCCATTACTATCCTGACTCTAGCAACCAAATTATTGAATGATGGTGGTTTTTTAAACGTTAGCACATGCGGTTTCATGCCAACTAACTCAAATTGCTCATTAACTGACCCACTGAAATACAAAAGGATGACACGGTCCATCTACATATTCACCGTAACAAATATATCAATAAACCATTGCATAACTAAAACTATGCAAATTCAAGTTCAAATGAATTAAATTCAAAAATTTAGGGCTAGCCCGAAATTGAAATAATTATGCGTGCATTTGACAATTCAACTTACTATGGTCTAACTATCATCAAACGATTTAAACATACCTCAAACATGCCTCATACTTTAACTGCTCTATGAACTACAGAAACTAGGGCATCGATAAAATTCGATGATTTCAATGTACATTTGGCAATTCTACTCTATAACGTATACTTAACATCTAACAATCGCCAAAACCTACGTACCATGAAACTAAATCAAATTCAATATACTTTAATTCTCAAATTTCTATAAACTATACACAAATTAGGCAATTACACAATTGACCTCACTAAACCTACATGCAACTCAATAACGATGTAAAATACGATGATATACAATACAAACTTCAATCCAAATGAATACATTTCTAACTAAATTGAACTATTACCTACAAAATCCTAAAATTCCTAACCTAATCAATAAACAAAGTTAAAATAAAATATACACGGTTCAAAGTGAGCAACCTTCAGGGACGATGAGGACCGGCTTCGGGGACGAGTGGCGCCCAGGAGATGTCGACGCCCGGACATGTGCCACCCCGCCTAATCGCATTAGTGCAAACAGCGCAATTCCTTCATGAGTCACGTCAACAAAACTAGCGCAACTGAAAATGGTTAGATTTAGAAAAAAAGTTTTGACGGGTTCATTTCTTGAATTTTATTTAAAAATGCCAAAATGGAAAAAAATTGGAGGACCTGAACCCCCCTTTTCTTTTCTGTTGGAAGAGAGCAAGCAGGGGACCTGAATTCTCCTTTTCTTTTTCAGGTCGCAGATGAAGGCAAACGAGTATCATCTGACCTGTATCATCTGAGCTCATCATCCGACACACAGGGACGTTGGCACGGACGCCGTGTGTGCGCTCCCCCTCCATGGATGGATGGACATGTATCATCTGAGCTCACCCTGGGGCTGGAGAACAAAGTGAGACGAGCCACGTTCTAGCGCCGCCTAGGAAGGCGGCGATGGCCGGTGCCCCCTCCCCGATCTCCAATCCGGTTCCGAGATGTGATTTGCTTTCCATTCGTCCAAAGTGTCAATGGACGAAGCCGACCTGTGGGACACCTGTGTTCCCCCTCTTCCATGTACCACCACATGCTCTCTGTTCTGCTCTTCTTCGTTCAATTTAACCTGCACTACACTGTGCTGCAGGGAGCATTCTACGCTAAGCAAGAATGATGTCAGACAGTGCCACTCCGATCCTCCCTCCGTATAGAAAAAGAAAAGAAAAAGGCTTATCCAGACCTAGTTGTTTGTCGTGCTCGTACGTGGCAGGCGACTTGCGAGCATCGTCCCAAAACGACACTGTTTCTGTTCGATCTGTGACCAAAACCTGATCTTTCATGCCCATCAATTCTGGTCAGCACTCCTACGTACGTGCCATAATAAGAAATACTGCTCCGCGGTCTATAGAAAAGAAAAAAAGGAATATCCAAAATAATCGGGTCCATAATCACAAGCCAAAATGAGTAGACTGTGTCTAACTCATGGAAAACTAGGCATAACCAGCCAATCTTAGGTACAGTAAATATTGTATTTATTCATTACAAGCTTAATCAGATACTAAACCGTCACTATGTGTAGCGAAGATTTCCATTGTCACAATTTTCAAGAGGCGAACATGCTTGTTGTAACACTTTGTGCTCCTCCTCCTTTTGGAACAATGACCACATCCTTGCACAATGGGTGCCTCCATAGATTACCTGCATATGAGATAAGACCGACGATTTGTCAACAACAATATCATTTCGACTTAAGCATATTACCCATAATATGACGCCTATTCCAACTAGTAGGAGCTTTCGCATCCCTCCCTGCATATTCAACACCCATGTATCAAACATATGGTTTATGTTAACCGGGGGGATTTTTTAAATACATTAGACTTTATTAGCTCTCTGAGCATCAGCCGAACAAAAAAGAAATAAAAAGTAGTATGATGTTTGAAAAACTCGGTAGTGCATAGCTTATTATTGAAACACTATATATCGATCCGTTTGTTGTTATGCATATTATTTATAACTTTTTGGAGAGTGACACCCCAATGAGTCTCCTCCTCCTAGCTCATGATGCAGGAACGTCCAAATTACGCAGCCAATTATTCTGCCGTTTATTTTTTAACCTCATGTTGTTATATAGCACTGAATTATTTTCAAGGAAAAGTACTTTCAGGGAACCAAAAGAAGAAAAGACAGCCAGATAGGAGTAGAAAATTCCTCTCGCGCGCCGAAGGACATCATCCCTAAGCTAAACCATTCTCCTATAAGTACGACCGCCCACTCGAAGCACTCTCCCACATTAGAGCTTGGGTGGGCTAGCTAGTCTCCTTGCAGCCCATATCCAGTGTCGCGGCCACAGACCAAACCACCAACACACAGGCCGCCCGCAGGATTCCGACGAGCATATCAATCGTACGGAAGGCGGCATGAGCCCCGATCGTCACGCCGCGGCGGAGCCGGTGCGTTCGCGGTGGACGCCGAAGCCGGAGCAGATACTGATCCTGGAGTCCATCTTCAACAGCGGCATGGTGAACCCGCCCAAGGACGAGACCGTCCGCATCCGCAAGCTCCTCGAGCGCTTCGGCGCCGTCGGCGACGCCAACGTCTTCTACTGGTTCCAGAACCGCCGGTCCCGATCCCGCCGCCGCCAGCGCCAGCTGCAGGCAGCGGCCGCGGCCGCCTCCTCGTCCTCGTCGGGCTCGCCCCCTACGAGTGTCGGCGGCATCATCGCGCCGGGTCACGCCGGCAACGCGGCATCGTCGATGGAGGCGTACGGCGGCTCGTCGGCGTGGCCGCCCTCGCCACTGCCCTCCGCCGGGATGACGGGGGATCTTGACTGTGGAGGCGGCGACGATCTGTTCGCCATCTCGCGGCAGATGGGTTACGTGGACGGCGGTGGTTCCGGCTCGTCGTCCTCGGCAGCCACCGAGCAGCAGCAGCACTACTACTCGTGCCAGCCAGGTGAGCGTGCATGCATGTCGTCCTGCCCTTCTCTGGTCCGTAGATCGTCAGAGTAGCAAGCAGAACGAATTTATCATATCGATCAATTTGGCGTGTGACTTCCTTGATATATGGGGTTAACCCTTGAGCGACCTTAATTCGATCACTGATCTTTTTTTCCTCTGCTACATAGACTGCAAGACCCAAGATCGTACTTTGCTCCGGCATGCGGAGCCCATCTCTTCCTGAATTTACTTTGTGAACAACGGTACCTGATCAAAATATATTTAACAACACGGACGGAAAAATAGGAGAAAGGAGACAAAAGTTCCTGTGCACATCATTCTTTGCCGGGAAGCTCCTAATCAACCCAGACAGGACTGATCGATAGTGTTTACTACCGAGAATTATTTATGCAGTATATAGATGCAGATGCCCGTAGTTTAATCAAGCGTTTAATGAACGCATGCGTGCACGCAATATACTAGTGCTACACATGCGAACGAACAGCATGTGTTGCTTCATGCATGCAACAACTAAAGCATTTTTTTACCCTGGCTTTAGTGACAGCTAAAGCAAAATGAAATAGGTATTCGATCGATCGGATATCAAACGTGATGGTATATATAGAATCATAAACCATCAGTTAAAAAATTCTCTCCGCCGTTATTGATATGCTATATATGTGCTGCAGCGAGCATCACGGTGTTCATCAATGGCGTGGCGACGGAGGTGCCACGAGGCCCCATCGACCTGCGGTCCATGTTCGGGCAGGACGTGATGCTCGTCCACTCCACCGGCGGCGTCCTCCCGGTCAACGAGTACGGCATCCTCACGCAGAGCCTGCAGATGGGAGAGAGCTACTTCTTGGTCAGTTCTAGTAGCAGCCCACAGTAGTTATTAATTTGATCTCAATTTTCAACAAGCAGCATCTGTCGCATTCTTCGATCACGACACATGCATATGCATTAGCAGTGGTAGAATCCAATCAAATTTTACGCTTAATGATTTGCATCCACTGTTCATCAAGTGAAATGCGCGTCTGCATGTCGTCATAGCATTTACAACATGGATCCACCAACTAACTTTTTGTTTTGATCCGACGCACAGGTCACGAGGGGCTAGATGTAACGGATGATATATTAGGGGATGCCTACGACGATCTAAAAGTCTCAGCAAAAGCAAGAGCTTCTGCTAGCAAGCTAGCTGATGAGCGTGTCAGACATGTATGGAAACGTGTGTGATCAAGCATGATACGAGCAGTATATAAATTAATAGCAGCGACACATATCAATCTTCTTCTATATGTAAACGATCATGCCATTAGAAACATTTGCGTTGGTGTCTCTGTGGCCATGTCATCAGGGCTACTATTATTCTTTGTAGATTTTCATCACTGTGATTACTCACTCGATCTATATGCTTGGTGGGGGGAGTGATGTGTAATAGTGTGCGTGTTCTTGTTGATCGAGCCACAATAATAATAATATAATGATTTTGGGCCGTCGGCAGGACCGGCAGGACGCGTGGAAAGCAAGTGGCGAGCTCACCGCCCTCGCCGACCAAAAGCACGCCACCGCGTGTCTCTCGGCTTCGACTCCTGCCTTTATCTTCTCCAGGCATCCATCCACATCGTCGGGTTTGGAACCTTGCTTCCATCTGCCGACCGGATAACCAATTGGAGCAGAGATCAGTACGTTGCATTGACTTACGTCAAACTAAAACTTCTTTCCTTTTTGCTGAAGCAAACTAAAACTGCCTTTTTGCTTTCCTACCCAACCAAGGACCACGTCATCAAACCCTTGCTCGAGCTGGCTGATCCCCTGCTCAACTAGTATTTTTTTTAAAAAAAGAAGAAGAATGGAGTGCTAACCGGCCAAAGCTTAAGAAGCCAACAGTGCAAGTGACCAGCCTGTTGGATTAGAGACAAATAGTGTCTTTGCCGGAAGAGCATGAAGTGTCCTGTGCAATCACAGTGCAGAAGCGGCATTTTTTATATGTGCTGCCTGGCTGAGGTGCTCCGAGCCCTCAACGCTGGTGGAGTATGATCAAGAAAGCATGCTGTCAGTGCCCACAAGACCATACAAGCTCTAAATCAAGATAATTAGCAGTGTGTATTCATGTGCTGTCACGTAAGCTGTATCTTCAGATCACACCTCCCAGCAGATGTGGGCTCCGGCGTCACCACGTGTCTCACGGCCCTGTTCCTTGCCTCCTTAATAAGGTGAGCTCCGGTGCTGTCACGTGCCCCACGACTCTGGACTCTGCCTTTCTGAGAGGGGAGCTTTGGTGCTGCCATGTGTCCCATGACTCCCGGCGGCCTGTGGACCACATGAATAAAGAAAGGCTTAGCTGTCCTAGGCACGCAGCTAGCCTCGCATATTTTCAATGCACGCTTGTGCGTTACCGAAGTGCCTGCAAGACGTGCATGTCGCTACAGTGTGGCTCTATAGTGCATCGTCGGCCCAGCTGACCACTCATGGACACGGCTACAGAGATGATACGACCTGACAGGACGACACCGTGGTACGGGCCATGTTCAGTGCAGCAGAGTGATAAGACAGATCGACTCCACGCTGCTGATGTCATACAAGACATCATTTGCTACTCCTAGCCGTTGTGCCCTACAACATAGGGTTTGACCTGCCCCGAGGCCACCTGTCGGTTGTAACTGCCCGACCTTGAGCTATAAAAAGCTCGGGTATGTGCCACTTAACAGGGGCCAGAAAAAGGTCGGTCGATTGGCTGGAAAAAAGATAAGGCTCAAGCTCACACATGCAAGGCATGCTTGAGCAATACAACTCTATTCTCCCGTGAATGTAGGGTATTACGTTTCAGTGGTTCGAACCATATAAATCTTCATATCCATCGCGTTCATCAATACCTAGCGACCAAGAGACCAAAGCTCCCTCCAACAAAAGAATCACAGCGGGCTGCTCCTATAGCAGCACCGGTGGAAGTGTCGTAAAACCATTTCGACATTTGGTACGCCAGGTAGGGGGGCTTGATGTTTCTCTGGAAGCGATGTTTCTACTACTCCATGTTGTCGTCCCCGCGAGGATGTGGCGGCTTCACAACCTGAGGCTCGATGTGGCTACCGTTCAGCCATAGCTTCACCTTCTCCGTGCTTCCATGCGGGTTCACTCCCACATACGAGTTCGTGCTCCGGCAGCTGCTCAACCACGACGGAATGAACAAGCTCTCCTAGTTTAGCGTCTCTATAAGTTTTACCCTTCGGGTGATATGTCTGGATCCGTTCTCGTATATGTTACCCAAGATTTCCATACAACCAATGGGGCATGCCTCCCATATTCTCCAGTTAGCATAGTGTCCAGAAATAGATCCAGATCAGCTAAACCTCGGTGATGCCTAAACGGGTTCCGCTTCTCAGCAGCCGTTTCAGCTCACCGGCGGTGGGTCGTTGTCTCCATCTATGGCCTATTTTTCCTATGTGATGCAATGTTTTGGGTTTTGGCTACCTAGTTCTGTATCTATGTCTTTTCAAAGCACCTCTATTTTTTACCTCCGGGTTTTTGCCTCACTTATTAGTGGGTTTTTGCTCCCCTTTTATGCCTGAAAGGATTGGTCTGCGCCAAGCTATTTGCTAAGTTGGACTGTTGTAGAACATTGTGCCCTTTTCCTTAGAGGTCAGGTGGTTAATTGTTCATAGCGTTTCTAAACCATGTTACTGAGTAAGTTAACCTCACGCGCAGCTAAACCCCTGACGCGTCCTGAGGAAGTTCTCCCTAAGGGGCCCCGTTCAGCCACCGACGGTGGATTACCTTGCCTCAGCATGGTTCTATACCTTGAGCGTGCTTTAAGTTAAGCCTAGATGTCTATTGGGTGGGTCTGCTCCTTGGGTGCCTTTCTCACTGTTAGCAGTGGGTCGCTGTGCCTTGATCTGGGCTTACTGCTTGGTACATGCGTCAGGAGACGCGAATTATTACCTACCCCGCTAAGGGGGGCACACGGTATGTCCAGGCCCCAAGAAAAGCGTCAGCAGAAGTGCTCAACCTGAGTAAGGGTGAAATGTGTTCTAACTACTCTCTGAGCATTTGTCCATACGTTTTTGCAACCATTCACCACCCTGCCCGAGGGGTGGGCTCCGCGGGCGCTGTGCTCCCAGATCTTCAGCTTTGGCACCTCCCGGGGGTCCGCCGTTGACGTTTCTTAACGTTGATGGTGGGCGTTCCTGGACCTTCAGCTCCAGCACCTCCCGGGGGCCCACCATCGACGTTTCTTAGCATTGATGGTGGACGCTACCGGACCTTCAGCTCCGACACCTCCTGAGGGCCCACCATCGATGTTTCTTAGCGTTGATGGTGGGTGCTCCCAGACCTCCAGCTCCGACACCTCCCGGGAGCCCAACGTCGACGTTTCTTAGTGTTGATGGTGGGCGCTTTTGGACCTCCAGCTCCGGCACTTCCCGGTGGCCCGTTGTCGACGTTCCTTAGCTTTGATGGTGGGCGCTCCCAGACCTTCAGCTCTGACACCTCCTGAGGGCCCGCCATGGACGTTTCTTAGCGTTGATGGTGGGCGCTCCCGGACCTCCAGCTTCGGCACCTCCCTGTGATCCGCCATCGACGTTTCTTAGCGTTGATGGTGGACGCTCCCGGACCTTCAGCTCTGGCACCTCCCGGGGGCTCACCGTCGATGTTTTCTTAGCGTTGATGGTGGGCGCTCCTGGACCTCCAGCGCTGGCACCTCCCGGTGGCCCGCCGTCGATGTTTCTTAGCGTTGATGGTGGACTCTCTCGAACCTCCAGCTCTGGCACCTCCCGGGGGCTCACCGTAAACGTTTCTTAGCGTTGATGGTGGACACTCCTAGACCTTCACCTCCCGGGGCTCCGCCGTTGATGTTTCTTAGCATTGATGGTGGGCGCTCCACTCCAGGACCTCCAGCTCCGTCACCTCTTGGTGGCCCGCCGTCGATGTTTCTTAGTGTTGATGGTGGGCGCTCTCGGACCTCCAGCTCCGGCACCTCCCTGGGGCCCACCGTCGACTACTAAGTAAAAAGTTCAAGATAACCGAGATGGGCGGTGAATAGTTGGCCCCACCTGCGGATTCGCAGCCTCTCTCGAGGTGGGCTCGGGGGTCTCTGTCGGTGCCCTAAAGACCGGGTACCCCCGCATACAAGCTCTAAGTCAAGACAAAGAGCAGAGTGTGCATCCACGCGCTGCCACGTAAGTTGTAGCTTCAGACCACACCTCCCGACAGAGGTAGACTCCGGCGCCACCACGTGTCCCATGGCCCCGGACCTTGCCTTCTTGTTGAGGTGAGCTCCGGTGTTGTCACGTGTCCCTCAGCTCCGATCCTTGCCTCCTTGATGAGGTGAGCTCCGGTGCTGCCACGTGCCTCACGGCTCCGAGCTCTGCCTTCCTGAGAGGGTTACTTTGGTGCTGCCACGTGTCCCATGGCTCCCGACGGGCTGTGGACCACAGGAATAAAGAAAGACTTAGCTGCTCTAGCCACACAGCTAGGCTCACGTGTTTTCAAGGCACACTCGTGTGTTATAGAAGCGCCTGCAAGACGTGCAGGCGGCTACAGTGCGACTCTATAGTGCAGCATTGGCTCAGCTGACCACTACTGGACATGGCTATAGAGGTGATACGACCGGTATCATGGTACGAGTCATGTTCAGTGCACCAGAGCGATTAGACAGGACGACTCCACGCTGCTGACATCGTACAAGACATTATTTGCTACTCGTAGCCATTGTGTCCTACAACAGAGGGTTTGACCTGCCTCAAAGCCACCTGTCGGGCCTCAGGACTCATTATAACTGTCTGACCTTGAGCTATAAAAGGCTCAGGCAAGCGCCACTTCACAGAGGCCGAAAAAAGGTCGATCGATCGGCCGGAAAAAAGAAAAGGCTTAGGCTCACACAGGCAAGGCAGGCTTGAGCAATACAACTACATTCTCCTGTGGACGTAGGGTATTACGCTCCGGGGCGGCCCGAACCACGTAAATCTTCATATCCACCGCGTTCATCAATAGTTAGCGACCAAGAGACCAAAGACCCATCCAACAAAAGAACCACAGCGGACTGCTCATGTAGTAGAACCGATGAAAATGTCACAAAACTACTTCGACACATACATTGAGCACGCAATTCGCTGCACCGAGTCACTTGTCACATCCACAAAGAACTTACTGAATCACAAAGGGGCTTTACGACTTCAGTACCGAGATGTTGATATAAAGACAGCACGACGGAATAAAAGATTGGGGCATCCCAACTAATCACAAATTAAGCAACTCTATTTAAAAGGCACCAAAACTCTATTACTACTAGTTCCAGAACCAAAGCAGCAGGCACAGGCAAAAATAACCAGAACAGAGCAGTAAGCAGCATCGTATCCTGCCCTTCTGTAGTAGCAATCGGACTTCACCAGTCTTTTTCTTTTGCCAATTGCAGCAGCTCGATCTCTTCTCCTCTCTTCTGATTATACACTAGTACCAACTTTAGGTTGAAATTACTTGCCACATGCGAAGGGCGAAAGCGAGCACAATCTTTTCTCTTTCCTTTTTTTCTTTTGAAATAAAATAAAATAGAGGAATACAGCACCTTATTTTCCTGAAGGCTTTTGGGCTGCGGTCTGCAATCTGTTGTCTTAGAACTTGCCAGCCACTTCTCCAAGATTGCTGAATGATTGCAGCTGTTCAGAACTAATTCTGGTCTCCACTGTATATCCAGCATACTCTGTTTGCTGAAATGGAAGTGCAACATTTGTGGTCACGGATACTTGTAAGAATTTCTCATGGCATGTGATTACATGAATGAAATGTTTCACCTTCCAGTACACTACATCAGTATGTATGTTCAAAAGCATCAGGCACATAAGGGCCTAAGAACAATATTGGTTAAGAAGACAAAGCTTGAAGCTTCCACCTTTTGACTGCAGGCATCCAGAAGAAGAGTTGCAACTTCACAGTTGTTTCGCTCAGGGTTTGCAGTTAACATCGCTTCAGAGCAGCTTTTTTTTTAAGAAAAAAGACGGTATGAGCTCTATCATTCATTAAGGAAGAAAAGACAATACAATCTAAATGTTAGATCAAACTAAACCGGACATGCCTGGTGAGAAACGAAAACAACAAAAGACAAGAACAAAGAGAAACGTGCTTCAAGTTACCGAAGAGAAACGTGCAACAAGAATAATGATAGCTCACACGAGATTACCTACTGGCGTTCAGGTGCTGAAAAAGCTTGACGGAGCCTGCATGTTGAAAGGCAGGGTCTCTCTTTTTCTCTGTGTTATTGTTACGAACCTACTAGTTTCCAATCTCAAAAGTATGGATACAAGGTAACCGTGGTACAACCCGAGGCACTTAGGGAGGGTTTAGATGGAGATTAGACAGGGAATAACAGAGAATCTAGGGATTGGGGAGCAAGAGCTAGGGTTGTAGAGGGCATGGCCGAAGCCAGAGGAAGAAGACGGTGTCTCTTTTCTTGCTTAAGTAGTCGGATACCTCGAAGGCCAGGCCCCATAGACGTAGCAGTCCATATACCTGTGGGTCAGAGATTAGATGATGAATACATTCGGTTGTTACTTTGGTATCAAATGCTTTGTTTTGTGTGTGTTAAGCAGCAATAAGCTCTTGACAGTTTCATCCTGCACAGAATTGTTCTAGTGAGAAGGGATAAGGAAAAGTGTGGTATTGACAAAGCTGGAGGAATCGCTCACCTTTTTCTTTGGGGAGAAATAAAGATCAGATGGGATGCTTGCTTGCTTCATGGAACCTGGAGAGGAGAGACTCGGAATCCATGGCCAACTTCTTGTCAGTGAAAGAAGAGGCACAGCCCATCCTCTCTTTTTTTGCGATGTACATGTCTTTTTATTATTTACTCTGATTTTTAATGAATGGCTTTCAGTTCAATATATTAGAAATTAATAGAAAATATATTATGAAGCTAACATTTTTTTACTGTAAACAACATTTTTATCTGGCATTACCTTTTTATTCCCTCTGGTTTCTTACTGTTGGTATTGATCAGTAAATTTGCAACAAGCAATGTCAGCAATTAAAAACCAGAGGAGTAATTGGCTGCCACAGCGTGATAAAATATCAGTAACAGCGCAATTTCATACAAAAAATTATACTACCTTCATTCATTTTCACTTGTCGCCGGTTAGTTCATTTTTGGACAGTATAGATGATCAGGCAAGCAACAAAGCAACAGCGCTGACGCAGCACCTATGGCCTTGAACACAATCCAACAATACGAGTGCAACTGAATCAATTCAATTTAATCTACCAAACCCCCAGCACAGTTGCAACGAGTGCAGCAAAAAAGAAAAAAAGAAATCAATTGGAGTATTTGAATCAGCATGGGAATTTCTTAATGAACAATACTTAGAATCTTAGATGAACGAAACAATGAACATAAGGTAAGGGATAAACCATGAACCATCAGAACAACACACTTAGAATCTTAGATTGTTTGCATACGCTATTTACAAGGCCACAAAGCCTTTGAATCTGCTGAAGACGAGAGCTCCAGGTCATGCCTGGAAGGCTCGAACCTACTTTCTCATCTGTGTCAAAAAATCAGCTGGTGGTCTTCCACTCGCCCCAAATGCTGAGAAGCCAGCACCTTGATTGCTACCAAACCCTCCGAATCCACCTTTCAATCAACAAAACTGTGTTAGTCGCCACGAATCGATGATAAATAGTCATGGTGACATGCCTCAACATAGTGTACGCAAAACATATACTCTGTTTTTAGATTGTTGTAGTTAGGACAACCACTTTACTTCAAATTTGAACTAGAATTCTTGTCCTAACAACGGAGTGAGTACATGATTATGCATTAGTTATCAAAACAAAGCAAAGCTTCAAAGATCTCACCACCGCCAAAGCCAGCACCCTGGGCGGCACCCCCAAAACCACCAGCAGGTGAAGCTGCTGCAGCAAAACCACCACTTTTCGAGGCAAGAGCAGCAAAACCTCCACCTGTAGCAGCAGAGGCAAAACCACCACCTGAAGTAGCTGCTGCGGAAAAGCCCCCACCTGCAGCATTACTGGAAGAAGCAAAGCCCCCAGATGTAGAAGCACTAGCAAATCTACCAAATCCTCCTGCACCTGCACTTCCTAACTGGCGTGATTGTCCAAAAGAACCCAGCACTGATCCAAGAGCCTGTTGAGAACCAAACTGTGCAGGCTGCCCAAAACCTGGTTGCTGAGCAACCCCAATTTGTGCAGGCTGCCCAAACCCTGACGGTTGCCCAGATCCAATTTGTGCCGGTTGACCAAATCCGGACAGAATTTGTGCTGGCTGCCCAAATGTTGCTTGCTGACCAGCACTGATTTGTGCAGGCTTTCCAAATCCCGACTGCTGGCCAGATCCAATTTGAGAAAGCTGTGCAAATCCAGTAAGTCCACTTGAGAAAGTACTAGAAAATGCAGTAGAGCTAGTTGACTGAGATGACTGAGCTGGTTGGGCTGAAGGAATGCTCAGTGATGCTGGCCGGAAAATTTGTCCTGGACTGGCTGTCAAAGTAAATGGTGTGCCTGAACTTTTATTTTCAGATGTACCAAACGAGCTCCCAAAAGGATTGGGTTTTTGAGGACTTGAAGAAGGCTGAGACCCAAGACCGAACCCCCCAAGGGCTCCTAAGTTGAGATCAGCACTTGCAGACGGGCCTTCCTCTTCCATATCATCTTCATCAGTTGAGAGATTGCTTGGTCCTACCTCTTTTCCTGTGGAAGTGACAACTGATTCTGATGTTGTTGGCACTATATTAGGGGCAGATACTGGTGTAGAAGGCAAGCTAGCACCAGACGTAGGAGGTAATGAAGATTTGCTTTCAGGGGTTGATATGACTGAGGTCATACTTGCAGAAACTGTGGTACTGGTTACCTCTGATGTAACAACATCAGGTTTGGACACATTTGTAGTCAAGACAGTCGATGAGTCCTTAACAGGTGTAGGTATTGATGGTAGGGAGCTAGATACAGCAGTACCAGGTACTGACGGAGAAACATTCAGAACTGATTTCTGCGGTGGGAGAGTTGAAGAAACTGTCAGAGACAAAACATCTGAAGTCTTCACCCCTGATGCTTGCATAGCAGATGAGGAAACACTCTGCTTGATGGACTGGGAAGAGTATTGTGTCACAGGTGTGGGCAAGAGCACAGGAGGTTGAGGTGCCACCTTGGGAGTATCTTTTGCAGTGTTCTGCAAAGTATCATTAACTCCAAATT
>VSTD030000737.1:0-14789 GCA_008808055.3 Sporobolus alterniflorus
CGCCTACCCGGGCTACCGTCGCCTTTGGGGGCACGACCCCCCCCCCCCCGCCCGGAGCACTGCTGGCGTGTCCGCGTCCATCAGGGCTGCCGCCACGACGCCCCTGGGGGTGCACGGCTGCCCACTGCGCTGCCTGCTCCTGCGATGCCTCCCTCGCCAGGTTGAGCTCATTGTGTCTGTCATCGTCGGTAGAAACAGAGCTGCCGGTGCTACTGGCGTGCAGAGCCTCGAGCTCTACTGCCACCGCACGTGTTGCATCCGCCACCGCTGCTACTTCTACTTCTGCCCTTGCTACTGCCAGTTCTGCCATCACCAGCCTTGCCGCCCTTGCCGCCGTCGTTGCAGTCTTTGTCGCCGCTCACTCACGTTTCTCTGCCGCGGCAACCTCGCCCTCCTGTCGGTGTTGTGCGCTCGAGGTGATCGAGCGCTGAGACTATCCTTCGGACATGGCACACTAGTGGAGGGTTGCTACGTGGGGAAGAGGCTGCCTCAGACGAGCAGCGGCTCATCTGTGCAGGAAAGGAGGGATGGGCAGGGACAGCCGGTGTTCCTTCTACCGGCTGAGGACCGATGGAGGCGTGGGAAGGGGATGAGCAGGAGATGTTTATGTTGCAGGATAGAATGACTCTGATACCAGATGTTATGAACAAAACTCTCAATCTCATTGAGAGGGAGGATGACACTAGGAGTTTGGATAATTTTTTGATTTATTTCTCACACAATATCATACCAACCTAAGGGGTTGGTGTTACATATTTATAACTGATAAAGACAGTCAATCATATGCCAAAATACTAGTCTAAAATGCCGTCCTAAGATATTATCTTAAGATATTGTTCTCTAAGATACTGTCTTTCTAACCACCATGTAAATGACTATAAAGACCAAAAGTATAAGACTTATTTCATCAACAGCACAAGAAGCTAGAAGTATTAATTGTGGCGTCTGGGGGATCGAGGACCTCGGCTCATGTATTGTTTATGTATCTATCGAATCTATCTTTAGTTTAGATCAGACAATAAGCACATTGTTCCAGGTAAAGGAGTGCTGCTGAAGGAAACAACTTTGCTAGTTTCAGATTAGCTGTTCGTCCTCGTGTGTGATCCTATTCAGAGTTTCGAGAAGTGTCTAATGAATTGATGTTCAATAGGAAAAGTGATTTCCCTGGCCCCTGCTAACTCAGTATTTTTTTTTACGTATGCTCTGCTCAATATCTACGTGTCAGTAAATTATGTTTAGATAATTGCTGTAAAATCTGTGTATTCCAGTTTCAAATTGTTTCACAGGGAAAAGGCAGAGAGGTCACAAATTGGCCTCAGCAAATCACACGTGTTGAGAAGGCATCAAAATACCTAAGTGCAATCCATGCATATAAAATTCTAAGTCGACAAAAATAATGTATAATCAATAATACACATCATAAATCGTGTCCCTCAGCAACACCAATTGATCTGATATCATGATTAACATGTTAACTATATTTACTAGTAGAAGTAATCTAGCTGCTCCATATGTGCCATGTCAACATGCTCCACACGAGTGGTCATAGATCACAAACCATGAAGCACCACTCTCGATCCAAACTAGCTAGATGGTATAGTACTTCGTACCAACCACAACCAGTAGCGCAATAATTAAAAAAATAGAGAACCAATGATATTTCCCCGATCTCTCTCTCTCACACACACTCAATCACACTAGTGCTTAGGTGCCCTAAGCACCACAACTTTCTTTGGTCAAAGGTCTCATGAGATAGAATCACGTGATAGACACAAAGCCCTAGTACACACTCGTTTACACTAGCTAGTAATTAGCTCAAGGTTTAGTTACCCTCTCCATGCGTTAGGCCCCTTACTAAACCCCAGATCCAGCTAGCCAGTGGGAGAACTACCGCGATCCGGCCATGGAAGCTCACTACCCCAAGTACGTCCTCTACGGCCTCCTCATCCTGGGCTCATGGCTCGTCTCCAGCCTCCTTCACTTCCAGTTGTTCCACCTCTCGCTCCCCTCCGCCGCTCCCCGCCGCAGTCCGTCGCTCGTTGTGATCCCCGCCGCGCACGACGCGAGGTTAATCCCTCCACCACCTGCGGTAGCGGAAGCTGATGATGACCGGCGGCGGCCACTGTCTTCGTCTCCGTTACCTGCAGTGGTAGTGGAAGCTGACGACGGCCGGCAGCAGCCGCCGTCTTCGTCAAAATGCGAGGGACGGTACGTGTACATGTTGGACATACCGGAGCGGTTCAATATGCTCAAGGACTGCGTCGAGGGCTCGCCGTTGTTCGACGACATATGGAGCTGGTGCGCCATCACGGTCAACGGCGGGATGGGCCCCAGGATCACCGGCGCCAATGGCACCGACATCGGCATCATCCCCAGCACCGGATGGTAAGCTACATTCCTAACATCGCTTACTGCAGATGCATGGTAGTAACAGTTGTGAGATCGTATTCACAACTTGATTAATTGCAGGTACAGCACGGACCAGTACGCGCTGGAGGTGATGTTCCACCACAGGATGCGGCGGTACGAGTGCCTGACCACCGACCCGTCGGCGGCCACGGCGATGTACGTGCCGTACTACCCGGCCCTGGAACTCCACCGGCACCTGTGCGGGGTGAACGCCACGGTGCGCGACGGCCCGTCCACGGACTTCTTCCGCTGGCTCTCTTCACAGCCGGCGTGGGCCACGCTCGGCGGCCGCGACCACTTTGTCGTCACTGCCAAGACGTCGTGGATGTTCCGGCGCGAGCCCGGCGGGCCCGACGAGTGGTGCGGGAACAACTTCCTCAACCAGCCGGCGTCGCGCAACATGACGGCGCTCACCTACGAGTCCAACGTCTGGCAGCGCCGCGACTTCGCGGTGCCGTACCCGAGCTACTTCCACCCGTCGTCGGCGGGGGAGGTGGCCGCGTGGCAGGCCCGGGCCCGCGCGGCCCGCCGGCCCTACCTGATGGCGCTGGCCGGCGCGCGGCGGGCCAGGGGGCAGCTCTCCATCCGCGACAAGGTGTTCGACGCGTGCGAGGCGGCGGCGCGGGGGCGGTGCGGGATGGTGGACTGCAGCCACGGGCTCGAGGGCAGCATCACCTGCCGCACGGCGGAGAAGCTGCTCAACCTCTTCGCGTCGGCCCGGTTCTGCCTGCAGCCGCGCGGGGACTCGTTCATGCGCCGCTCCTCCATCGACACCGTCATGGCCGGCTGCGTCCCCGTCTTCTTCCACCGCGCGTCCACGCTGAGGCTGCAGTACCTCTGGCACGAGCCGGAGCCCGGCGTCGAGGACGGGGACCGCAGCCGCTACTACGTGCTGCTCAACCCCGACGATGTGGTCAACGGGAAGGTGGACGTCGAGGAGGTGCTCAGCCGGTACACCGACGAGCAGGTGGCCGCCATGAGGGAGGAGGTTATCAAGATGATCCCCAGGTTCTTGTACCAGGACACTAGGGTGAGGTTCGAGGGGAACATGACCGACGCGTTCGACATCGCCATGGACAGGGTGATGGAGAGGATGAGGAAGATCAAGAACGGGGAGAACTTGGTGTGGAAGGACGATGACGTACCTGTTGTCCTTCTCACGGATTCATGACATACGGCACTAGTTCTTTTTTCTTGGTGGTGTTGTAGTCTTTATGCTATGTATTAATCAATGCATATATATTTGCAGTGTCATAACATAACTGAATAAATCAATAGTGTTAGCTAGTAGATTTTCCTTTATTACCCAACTAGTATCAATCATCTATAACTATATAAACCAAACCCGCTAAATGAATTCTCTTAACATGCTAGACATCAGCTGTCAAATCACCACTATCATGTGTCACATAATTTTGTATAGTATAAAATTTTTAAAATGATTAATCTCACTTATATGATATCTATTTTTAAAATCCCGCTTTCACCATTGTTTCTTACACGATGAGATGAACAAAACTAAATCCCACTCACATATGTTTTGAAGAATTTTTAAATCAACTTAATTTGCTCTATATTTACATATGTTTATATTTACAATAGGATAAGAGTTATGAGCCACACGAGCTAATGTGCCACATTTATGGGCTGCAACCACTCTGGGCCGAAATCATACACTTAAGTTTGTCTATTGTTTCATTATCCTATTTCTTATATATATTTTAGTATTTTATTACTATTAGTACTCTATAATTACCAAGAGAGTGCAATAATGTTACCATTTTAAGTTTGATTATCTTTCACTTAAATTAGAATCAACATGTGAATTTACATAAATATAAGATATTTTGAAATTCAGTAGCATCATGCAGGGTTATCAACTAATATATAAGAACCTTGAAAACATTTTTCTAAACATATTTTCAGAAAGTAAATATTTCAATTTTGATAAATATATAAGTATCTTTGGTGCATCATCAGGTATGCCATTTATGACCGGTTTGGATCCTCTGAATTTTTAAGAATTCAGTTTCTATGAAGGGCCTCCAAACGGGGCAGTTTTGGCTTTGGTTTAGAAACTAGAAGCCGGTTTCTTAAAAAATCATTACCTGTTCCACCCCCAGCTAAAACCAGTTTTTTTGCTAATTACATCTTGCCCCCTCATTAATTGTATATTATTTACAATCCATGTCACCACCTCTTCCTTTCCTCATGAGCAAATTAAATTAGGGGCAAACATGTCATTCGCTCAGTTTTTAGAAAGTGGTCTCCAAAACCCCATCTAGTTTTTTTAGAAACCTATTTTTAGAAGCTATTGCTAAAAACCAGTGTTTATAAAAAACTCAATGGATCCAAACAGAGTCAACTACACTTGACGAACTCGAGTGTCGATTCTCTATCAGAATTCATAGAATTCTAGCAGAGCTTCCACGCTTGGGTGAACTAGAGCCAAAAGAGCTTTGTCAGACCCGAGGGATTTCGGGAGAGCTTCGACACTTGAGCTACTACGAGGACTCCCGACAGGCCGAGAAGCCCTCCGAATCCTCAGAACATCACCCCGCTACCTATTCTACTAATTTGGAAGTGCAAGCACTTGGAAGCCAAAACCTAGAATTCTACTCTACTTTTCACTGAGAGAGTATGGGGTATTTATAGGGGAAGCAAGTCGGTTCATTGGCCAAAGGGGGCGCGAAAATGGGCCAGGTTGCCGACCAGCTCGGTGATTCCATGCAACCAACTCAGTTGATATGGAATGTTCCTCCTCGGTCCCTAAGAATCATTCCTGCCAATTTCCCTACGAACGGGCTGACTTGAAGGCCGATCGGCCATATATTGGGCTGGCCAGCCACCCTCTGAGCCCTTTGGGGCTCTGGCTTGGCCCACTACATCTCCCCCTGTTGTAAAGCCCATGCCTTTGGTCAAGTTCAAAATATTGGAGAATATTAATGGATTTTGACCCATGAGGATGTTATCTCGTCATCCAATGTTCCTGAAATGATAACTCAACAAAACTCGTGGAGCTCATCAGAAATAAACATCTATTACCTATATCTTATATGAAACATGGAAATGTTGGCGGTGAAAATAGGTGTTTTATGACCGCCAATAGTGTGATCAGGTGCTAGGGGGATTACTTAGATTCCGAGGTGGACATGGCAATGGCAAGGTTGTTTTGGCAACTCTAGCCGTGTTTGAGGAAGTATCACCACAGTACTGGTTGACGCTAAAGCTGCTACTGGATCAATATCAATTAAAGTTCTCCTCCACTGAACCCTTCTAGTCACTGCATCCCGTAGAGTTGGTGTTGTTTCAATGAGTGGCACTTCCAGCTTTAAGTTCTTCACGTTCTCATGCACCATGTCCACCTTGACCACTACAAAGCTAACACTATCGCATCAGGACGTCATCAAAAATGTATAACTTTGGATACATGAGACCTTTCCTGACCTCTATTCAATAGCCTCATCTGATAATTACAATAAGGTTGCATGGTGTTGGGTGAGCCAAGGTATCTATCGTATCCAGCTCCAATGAATGTGCAGATATTGCCAACTAAAGCTCATGTAGTCGTCCACTCCCTTCTGCCTGATCAGCTAATTCTGTGTTAGGAGTCACCGCTGTAGAGGCCAAGCTGCTCCTACCCTCTTCTTCATTCCCCATTCACGGAATGTCATTGAATTGTAATCCTTGAGATTCAAATATAGGGTTCAAGTCTCCTAGAAGCTCCTTGCTTAGTTGTCATTTGAGCTCCTCCATGTCAACCGTTGGCGACGAGGTAGTTTTCTGCTTCCTAGGATTTGTGTGCCAGAAAACCCTCCTTCTACGTCAGCTTTCTTGAAACACCACGAACACGACCTCGTTCCTCATTGGTTCCCAAAGTACCGGTGGGGCGTCATTTTGCCTTTCACCTTCATTTGAGTCTTGATTGCTCTCCCTGAGGGCCCTTTGCGCCACTTTTGAGGTGTTCTTGCTGTAGTAAGCGTCTTCACATGTCTCTGTCAGCTTAGACCAAGCACGCATAAATAGTCTCAGCCGTCCATGGAATTTGTCATAGGGACTCTCAACACCTTGTTAGGCCAATCTTAGTTTCCTGACATATCCGATGTTGCCAAGGTGGTGGTTAAGCTCACTCTACGCTCGGAGCTACCGCATGTATTCATTATTCGCTACAAATTCAGGAGTTTCACACTTTGTAACAAATCTTTCCTAGTCTTCTTGTGTCTAATCTTTGAACTTGTTGTAGGGGTTCTTCTTCTGTTCAAACACTTCACAAGACTGCTCTTGTAGGTCCTCCAGAAATGAGAGATGTTCTTCAAATCTATCTTCTTCCTCTTCTCCTTTAGATCTTTCAGATATTTAACATATGCTTAAATATAGTTCTCGAAGAGTTCGTTCTTGTCATTCTAGTCTAGGTCTTCAAATCTTTCCATAGTTAGTAGCACACTTTGTTGGGCAACGAGGCCACAAAGGGCTCCCACATGTCTCCAGCAGTTGATGGCAACATGCTCATCATGGATGGTGCGCTCATCGACAAGTGTGTATCCAGCATCACCTAAAACATCACGCACTATGCCTCGTTTTGGGGCCCATTCTCTGTTGGAACCCGTTCTAGTGGTGGCAGCAATTACGGCTCCAATGGCCACGTAACAGGGTCTGTCGAGTTGAAAAGTGGTGTGGATGCTAATTGAGATTTTGGAGAAAGCAAGAATTAATTTTGATCGGTGTATGAGAGTTTAGGGAAATATCCTCCCATGTGGCAGGGAAAGGGGACAAGAAGATTTTCCCCAATAGGGGGTAGGTATGAGGAGGCATTCCCTGAAGGAAAATTCCCCATTGCTATATTGATATAGGAGGAAAGAAAAAAAGGAAAAGAGAAAAAAGGGGAAAGAAGAAGGAGATGTCCGGCACAACCCATTATCCATCCTAAGAGTGATTCCCAAGTCATATATGACAAGGAGTCCCACTTCTATCCACTTCCTCCCCACATCACCGCCCCCTTCTTCCTCTTCACTTTGTCACCCGTGTCACTGTGTTGTGTGTGTGTGTCTCAAAAATACAAGGTGTGGATATTTCTTATCTACATAGCATCTCAAAAAAGTGATATCACATTATGCCACATCATCAAAAATTATGTTCCGTTGGATTTGATTTTGAAGGCATGGCACGATTGATTCGAGAGTCTTCTCCCCAGTTGTTTTACTCCCGTTGCCTGCGGTTAAAATAGATTACGAGTATTGCAGCCCTCAGCCTCTCGCGATTATTCTACATTGCTCTGTAGCGCTGAGCGACATCATGGAGGCGACGGTGCCGAGCAAGCACACTGGTGCGCTGATCCCTCAGTTCTAACCCCACATTAATTATCCTCTCCCTCACGCACATGCTACTCCTCCTGAGCGTCTCCTCTTGCTGGGTTCCCATATGTCTCCAGCGGCTGACGACAACATGCTCATCAGGGATGGTGTGCTCATTGGCAACTGTGTATCCAGCATCGCCTAAAACATCAGCTACTATGCCACTTTTGGGGGCCCATTCGCTGCTGGAACCCATTCCAGTAGTGGTAGCAATTGTGGCTCCAATTGCCAAGTAACAGGGCTTGTCAAGTTGAAAAGTGGTGAGGATGCTAATTGAGATCATAGGGAAGGCAAGAATTAATTTTGATCGGTATGGGAGAGTTTCAGGAAATATCGCCCCATGTGGTCGTGAAAGGGAACGAAGAGATTTTCCCCAATAGGGGGCGGGTCCAGGGAGGCATTCCCCGTAGGAAGATTCCCTATTGCTATATTGAGAAAGGAGGAAAGAAAAAAAAGGAAAAACAAAAAGAGAAAAAAGGGAAAGGAGAAGATGTTCGGCCCAACCCATTATCCAGCCTAAGAGTGTTTCCCAAGTCATATATGATTCGGAGTCCCACTTCTATCCACTTCCTCCCCACAGCGCCACCCCCTTCTTCCTCTTCACTTTGTCACCCATCTCACTGTGCTTGTGTGTGTGTGTGTGTGTCACACATACAAGGTGTGGATATTTCTTATCTACATAGTATCTCAAAAAAGTGATATCACATTATGCCACATCATCAAAAATTGTGTTCCCTTGGATTTGATTTTGAAGGCATGGCACGATTGATTCAAGAGTCTTCTCCTCGGTTGTTTTACTCCTGTTGCCTGCGGTGAAAATAGATTATGAGTATTGCAGCCCTCCACCTCTCATGATTCTTCTGTGTTGCTCAGTAGCATTGAGCGATATCATGGAGGCACCGGTGCCGGGTAGGCACGCTGGTGTGTTGGCCCCTCAGTTCTGACCCCACATTAATTATCCTCTCCCTCGCGCACATGCTACTCCTAGCGTCGCACCCGCTGATGTCGGATGTTGCGCGTCTCCTCCTGTTGGGCTCCTAGATGATGTCTCCAGTGGCTGATAGCAACGTGCTCATTGGCAATAATGTATCCAGAATTGCCTCCAACATCAGTAACTCCGCCTCCTTTGGGGACCCATCTGCCATTAGAATCCATTGTAGTGGTGGCAACAACTGTGACTCCAATGGCCAGGTAACTGGGTCTGTCAAAATTGAAAGGTGGTGAGGATGCTAATTGAGATCTTGGGGAAAGTAAGAATTAATTTTGATCGGTACACGAGAGTTTGGAGAAATATGCTCCCATGTGCCGGGGAAAGCGGATGAGGAGATTTTCCCCAATCAGGGATGGGTCTGGGGAGGCATTCCCCATATAGGAAAAATTCCCCATTGCTCTCTTGAGGAAGGAGGAAAGAAAAAAAAGAAAAAAGAAAAAGAGAAAAAAGGGAAAGGAGAAGGAGATGTCTGGCCCAACCCATTATCTAGCCTAAATGTGTTTCCCAAGCCATATATGCTTCAGAGTCCCACTTCCTGCCTGTAGCGCTGCCCCTCTTTTTCCTCTTCAATCTGTCACCCGTCTCACTTTGTGGGTGTGTGTGTCACACATAGAAGGTGTGGATATTTCTTATCTACAAAGCATCTCAAAAAGTGATATACATTATGCCATGTCATTAAAAATTGTGTTCCCACGGATTTGGGTTTGAAGGCATGGCACGATTGATTCGAGAGTCTTCTCCTCATTTGTCTTACTCCCATTGCCTGCAGTGAAAAAAAGACTATGTTTATTGCGGCCCTCCACCTCTCTTGATTCTTCTAGGTTAGTCAGCAACGTGGAGGTGACAGTGCCAAGCAGGAACGCAGGTGTCCTGGCCCTTCATCTCTCACCCCACCTTATCCTACCCCTCGCGCACATGCTACTACATCTAACATCGCATCTGCCAATGTGGCATCTTGCGTGTCTCCTCTTGCAGGGTTCCCATATGTCTCTAGTAGCTGATAGCAAATCATCATGGATGGTGTGCTCATTGGCAACTGTGTATCCAACATTGCCTAAAACATCATGCACTACGCTAATTTTGGGGGCCCATTCGATGCTGGAACCCATTCTAGTGGTGGCAGCAATTGCGGCTCCAATGGCCAGGTAAAAGGGTTTGTCAAGTTGAAAAGTGGTGATGATGCTAATTGAGATCTTGGGGAAAGCAAGAATAAATTTTGATTGGTATACAAGAGTTTTGGGAAATATTCTCCCATGTGACAAGGAAAGGGGACGAGGAGATTTAACCCAATCAAGGGCAAGTCTGGGGAGGCATTCCGCGTAGGAAAATTCCCCATTGCTATCTTGAGGGAGGAGGAAAGAAAAAAAGGAAAAACAAAAAGAGAAAAAAGGGAAAGAAGAAGGAGATGTTTGACCCAACCCATTATCCAGCCTAAAAGTGTTTCCCAAGTCATATATGCTTTGGAGTCCCACTTCTATCCACTTCCTCCATGCAGCACCGCACCCTTCTGCCTCTTCACTTTGTCACCCGTCTCACTCTCTCTCTCTCTCTCTCTCTCTGTGTTTGTTTGTTTGTGTCACACATAGAAGGCGTGGATATTTCTTATCTAAAAAGCATCTCAAAAAAGTTATATACATTATGCCACATCATCAAAACTTTTGTTCCCTCGGATTGATTTGAGAGTCTTCTCCTTGGTTGTTTTTCTCTCGTTGCCTACGATGAAAATAGATTACGTGTATTGCAGCCCTCCACTTCTCGTGATTCTTCTGCATTGCTCAGTAGCACTGCTAGCCCCACAACTCTGACCCCACCTTATCCTCTCCCTCGTGCACATGCTACTCCTCCTGATGTCGTACCCACCGATGTCGCATATTGCATGTCTCCTCATGCTGGGCTCCTAGATGATGTCACCAGCGGCTGACGACAACATTCTCATCATGGATGGTGTGCTCATCGGCAACAATGTATCCAGAATCGCCTCCAACATCAGTAACTCTGCCTCTTTTGGGGGCCCATTGGCCACTGGAACCCGTTCCAGTGGTGGCAGCAACTATGCCTCCAATGGCTAGGTAATTGGGTCTGTCAAAATTGAAAGGTGGTGGGGATGCTAATTGAGATCTTGGGGAAAGCAGGAATTAATTTTGATCGGTATACGAGAGTTTGGGGAAATATCGTCCCATGTGGCGAGCAAAGGGGGCGAGGAGATTTTCCCTAATTGGGGGTGGGTCTGGGGAGGCATTCCCCATATACGAAAATTCCCCATTGCTCTCTTCAGGAAGGAGGAAAAAACAAAAAGAAAAAAAGGGAAAGAAGAAGGAGATGCTCGACCCAACCCATTATCCAGCCTAAAATTGTTTCCCAACCCATATATGCTTCCAAGTTCCACTTCCTCCCCACATAGCTGCACCCTTCTTCCACTTCAATCTATCACCCGTCTCACTTTGTGTGTGTGTGGGCGTCACAAACAGAAGATGTGAATATCTTTTATCTACAAATCATCTAAAAAAGTGACATCACATTATGCCATGTCATCAAAATTTGTGTTCCCATGGATTTGATTTTGATGGCATCGCACAATCAATTCTAGAGTCTTCTACTCAGTTGTTTTACTCCTGTTGCATGCGGTGAAAAACAGACTACGCGTCTTGCAGCCCTCCACCTCTCGCTATTCGTCTGGGTTGGTCTGCAGTGTTGAGCGATAGCGTGGAGGTGACAACGCCGAGCAGGCACATATTTGCACTGCCCCTCATCTCTCACCCCACCTTATCTTGTCCCTCGCGCACTTTCTGCTATGCCTTACGTCACACCCACCGATGTCGCATCTTGCGCGTCTCCTCTTGTTGAACTCCGATATGTCTCCAGTAGCTGACAACAACATGCTCATCATGGATGGTGTGCTCATCAGCAACTGTGTATCCAGCATCGCCTAAAACATCAGGCACTATGCCTCTTTTGGGGGCCCAATCTCTGTTGGAACTTGTTTTAGTGGTGGCAGCAATTGTGACTCCATTGTCCAAGTAGCAGGGTCTGACAAGTTAAAAAGCGGTGTGGATGCTAATTGAGATCTTGGAGAAAACAAGAATTAATTTTGATCAGTGTACCAGAGTTTGGGGAAATATACTCCCATGTGGTGGGGAAAGGGGCGAGGGGATTTTCCCCCAATAGGGGGTGGGTCTAGAGAGGCATTCCCCATAGGAAAATTCCCCATTGTTATATTGAGAAAGGAGGAAAGAAAAAAAGGGAAAAACAAAAAGAGAAGAAAGGGAAAGGAGAAGGAGATGTCCGGCCCAACCCATTATCCAACCTAAGAGTGTTTCCCAAGTCATATATGATTTGGAGTCCCACTTTTGTACACTTCCTCCCCACAAGGCCGCCCCCTTCTTCCTCTTCACTTTGTCACCCATCTCACTGTGTTTGTGTGTGAGTGAGTGTGTGTGTCACACATAGAAGGTGTGGATATTTCTTATCTACAAAGCATATAAAAAAGTGATATCAAATTATGCCACATCATCAAAAATTGTGTTCCCTCGGATTTGATTTTGAAGCCATGGCATGATTGATTTGAGAGCCTTCTCCTCGGTTGTTTTACTCACATTGTTTGCGGTGAAAATAGATTACATGTATTGCAGCCCTCCGCCTCTCGTGATTCTTCTACATTGCTCAGTAGCACTGAGCAATAGCATGGAGGCGACGGTGCCGAGCAGGAACGCGGGTGCGCAGGCACCTCAACTCTAATCCCACCTTATCCTCTCCCTTATGCACATGCTACTCCTTCTGACGTTTTACCCGCCGATGTCTCATGTTGCTCGTCTCCTCTTGTTGGGCTCCTAGATGTTGTCTCGAGGGGCGGCTGACGACAATGTGCTCATCATGGTGTGCTCATCGGCAATAGTGTATCCACAATCACCTCCAACATCACTAACTCCACCTCTTTTGGGGGCCCATTTGCCACTGGAACCCATTCTAGTGGTGGCAGCAACTGCGGCTCCAATGGCCAGGTAACTGGGTCTATCAAAATTAAAAAGTGGTGAGGATGCTAATTGTGATCTTGGGGGAAAGTAATAATTAATTTTGATTAGTATACGAGTGTTTGGAGAAATATCCTCCCATGTGGTGGGGAAAGGGGACGAGGAGATTTTTCCCAATTGGGGGTGGGTCTGGGGATGCATTCCCCGTATAGGAAAATTCCTCATTGCTCTCTTGATGAATGAGGAAAGAAAAACAAGGAAAAACAAAAGGAGAAAAAAAGGAAAGGAGAAGGAGATGTTCGGCCCAACTCATTATCCTGCCTAAAAGTGTTTCCCAAGCCATATATGCTTCACAGTCCCAATTCCTCCCCGCAGTGCTACCCCTTCTTCCTCTTCAATCTGTCACCCATCTCACTCTCTCTCTCTCCCAAGTCATATATGCTTCAGAGTCCCACTTCTATCCACTTCCTCCCTTCCTCTTTACTCTATCACCCGTTTCACTCTCTTTGTGTGTGTGTCACTCTCTGTGGCATGATTGATTTGAGACTCTTCTCCTCGGTTGTTTTAGAGGAGGTGATGACACTGAGCAGGCATGCTGGTGCTGGCCCCTCAACTCTCATCCCACCTTATCCTTCCCCTTGCACACATGCTGCTCCTCTTGATGTCACATCTTGCGCGTCTCCTCTTGTTGGGCTTCCAGATGATGTCTCTAGCGGCTGACAGCAATGTGCTCATCATGGATGTCATGCTCATCAGCAACACACTACTACAAAGGAGTACAGTAGCCACGCGGGGTGTTTTCACTATAGACATGGCCTAATATGGCTTGTTGCTACAGTGGACACACTGTCACAGTAGCGAAGGCCACCCACGACGTCAGCGGCCTGCAAAGGTAGTAGCGACCGGCGAAGCTGACGTCATTTTTGGCCCGTCGCTACAATGCCTACAGTAGCGATGAGCCATAATTGGAGTCCATTTCGGTCCGTCACTGCTATACTGTAGGCTTAGTAGCGATGGGTCATAGATGATGTCACTTATGGCCCATTGCTAGGTTTCCAATAGCGACGGGCGGCAACGAGCTGGAAGCCAGTAATGTTATATCTAACCCGCAAGAAACTAGATAAATTATAGAAATGATATATCTAACCCGCCAGTAAAGAATTGTTTGTGTAGCTGCACCAGTTGGATTACCTTCAAGCCACATAGAAATTACTATGTATGCAAAAAAATCTTTAATTTGCCTTAATCTTATTTGCAACTAGTTGATAACCCCACGCGATGCCACATAATTTCAAAATATCTAATATTTACGTGAATTCACATGTCGATAAGCTGTTCGGAAAGTGAAAGAGGGTCGGCTAGTTTGTCACTATGAGTGTCGTTGTGTGGAAGGACAATGGGCATGGGACAACGATGAAAGGGAACAATGGTGGCAGGTGGAGCTGTGATGGCGTAGTGCTCTAGCTAGGGAGGAGGTAAAATAGAGACGCGGTTGAGTGGTGGGGAGAGTGACCAAGGTTGAGATGACTTTTTATAGTAGTGGAGGGTGGGAATTAGATGATCTGGGGAGGGTGGCCAACAACAGTGGTGCGGATTCAATACTTCGGTTTTGGCTCGAGAGGGGAGACGACGGGATGAAGCATTGCCAGAAGATGAAGCGAATGCAGCGAGCTTGTCTTGGCTCCATGAGAAGGAAGAAACGTGACATGGTGTGGTGGCGTGGTGACATCGGTCGGAGGACAGGCGGCATCGGGGAGGGAGGGAGTAGACAACGCCACTTGGACTGACGAACCTTACTAGACAAAAAAATAAAGAAAACTTACACGGTCAATTCAACTGCTACAAATGGATGGTGAAGATTTAATGTAACAATGAGTTAATTTAATTTTTTTTAAAACATATACAAATGAGATCTAGTTTTGTTTATCTCACCGCGTAGAACACAATGGTGAAAATTAAATTTTAAATAGATATTATATGAGTGAGATAAATCATTTTAAAATTTTGTTATTATGCAAAATGATGTGGCTGATGATGTTAGAGGGATATTGACATGACATGTCCTCATTG
>VSTD030000738.1:0-14787 GCA_008808055.3 Sporobolus alterniflorus
CAACGACTTCTACTTGCACAATAAAATACAAGAGCACTTCATCACACCAAGAAAAATATGCATCGACATGAATGCAACAAATAATTATTTATTTAAATATATAACCTTACAGAATTTTATTTTTTCGAAAATTAGGGCATTACAGTTCTCGTCCATGGTGGTGTAGTTGGCATGGCTAGTCCGCGGTGCAGGACCCCTCTATGGGCCCTTGTGCTAGTTGACCACAGTTGCCATAGCTCGGGGTGAGTTGTTCTGCTTTGGCGTGAGGCATTCGTGGGCAAAGTGTCCCAACTTTCCATAGTTTAAACATGGAAAATTATAGTGGGGAACCTGTTGTGGTACCCTCACTATAGCTTGTTATGGTGGTGGAGTAGGAGCATGGTTGAACTGCTGTAGCTGCTACTGTGGTTGCTACTGTTGTGGTTAGTACTGCCGCTACTAATATTGCAGGCGATTGCCCCAATTTTGATGTTGTTGAGGTCAACGAAGCTGACCCCTAGGTGGGGTATACACCATGTGGTACTTGGGAGGAGCATCGGTTGAGCACCACTGCCAGTGGATGCAGGCATCATCTTCTTTCTCTTCTTCTCATCGACCACAACAATGACCTTTGTCAACCTCTCTTGATCAATGGCTGCACTCGCCAAGTCGTTGTGGGAAAGCTTGGATAACTGCCCAGGCGCTCCTACCGGTGGATGGTTAGTCCTTCATGGTGGAGGTTGGCCTTCTTCTCATCAGTATCCCCATGATAGGTGCCATACTGAGCCAAGGTATTGAACTGCCTGGTATACTCGAACACGCTATGGTTCCCCTGTTTGAGGTCCAAGAACTCCTTCAACCTGCTACAGAGCAGACCTACAAATAAGTGATGTGCATGGAAGGAAGTACAAAACATGCCCCATGGAACATGATTATCCACATGTAGGGTGGCCATAGAGGAAGCCCACCAGGCTCCAGCTAAGCCTCTCGGTTGTTGCGTGGCGTACAACATCTTCTGATACCCTATGTAGTGTAGGAGCCCAAACCTAGAATCTATGTTGCAGAGCCAGCTGTCCACCTCTAGTGGGTCAGTCGCATCATCAAAGACTGGTGGGTGAGTTCTCAGAATGTCCGAGTACGAAGAATCCCTCTCTTGATATCAGGGTTGCTGGCACTCGGCCCCACGATGCTAACTGGTGGCTGGCATCGGTCCGGGTGGCTGGCACACACTGTTAAATCCTCTTGGGCCGCTAACTGGTTGGCCCGGCCCAGATAGAAATATCCCTTCTATTTTCCAATTCAGACTGAATTTGTAAATTCAAAATGAAATTCTTCCCAGCTCCAAAAATATTCAAATTTTTCATGGGGCTATTTGAATATGCTGAACAAAGTTTCAATTGAGTCAACTTAAAATTCTTATTAGAATTCAGGGTATAAATTCTGGAACAGAATTCAATTTGAATCATCAATGAATTTTCAAGGGGTTCAAACCTTATGCGAAAAATCTAGTAAATTCACTAAAATTCTATCTCAACATGATCTTCACAAAAGTGAATTTAGTTGAGCACACTTCTGTGCAAAAATTTAGAGTTATAATACAAGTGTCAAAATTAATTAATTTGAAAATAAGAAATGAGTTTGAATTTGAAATTCAAATCATACAACACTTATAATACAAACCAAACTAGTCTAGGATTCCATTCAAGATGCTACAGTACATAGAGAGACATTGTCACAACACTTTGGCTGCTACAATAACACCAGGGGTGTCATAGAATGCGTAAGAGAAGAAAGAAAAAATGATGGGGACTAGAATTCCTTATCTGATTTGCATCTCCCGCGCAAAGTCGCGTTGTGTTGCTAGTTTGTTGGGGCTGCTTTGTCAATGGAATTGGGGTCGCACACTCTTCTCAGAGTAGCAGATCGCCTCCCTTGCCGTCCTGCTACGCCGGTCGGGTTGACATTGTTGATGTGTGGGGCTGGCCCCCACTCATGGTGAATGAGGTGTCTCACGACCTGGATGGTGGAGAAGTTGAAACACCTAGCCTGCCGTGCACTATCTCGAATGTGGGATCCAAATGGTCACCTCAGTTTTGTTTCTATGGTATAAATAGCGAACCACTCACCTTACTCCTCTGGCCTTTCACGAGTTTAGACGAGAGTGGCCCTTCCTTGTCGTTGATCCTGAAGCTCGCCCTGCTCTACTGCTTGCAATGGATGGGGGTGATGACACTGGATGCTAGCGCAGTGGGAGTCCTGGTCCCGATCATTGCCCTCTACCATCTCATTGCATGAGGTTGGGCACCTCCTCTTGTTGCGCATCATCACCGGCCAGGTGAGTCTTCTTCTTGCGCTGATGCTCGTGATGCCAACCTTTGTTTGTTGATTGCCGTAGGGCCTCATCTCCCTCACCGTTTGTGATTGCTAAACTACAGGAGTAGCTCCTGGCTCGGGAGAGAGATTACAACAGTCGAAAGGGCACCGTCATCGCATGGGAGGAAAAGCTTAACGGCCCCTGCCCACGCGCTCGGGGAGGCGAGCTCAAACCGTGATGCTAGTCATGCTCGCTCGGATATTGTCTGGTGGGACAACTCTACCTAGGTGAGCGCCTTCAGTTCCTGGTTTGGGTGGCTTAACGCCTTAGCTACATGCTGGAGGAACGCATGGCTCTCCTAGGCCAATAGGAGATGGATCTGGAGGTGTGCGAGGTGATACTGGCGATATTGGTGGAGCGTGGTCTTCATCCTCCCAATGGGTGGGACCTATCAGCAGAGCTAGACAAGGCCTGCGCATCAGTGAACAGGATGACAGCCGACCGTGCCGCTGAAGCTGAGTGGTTACCGTGGCAGGTTGTGTAGGTGGCCGGCGTCCTAGTCGGCCTGGGCTTGCTGCCTATTGAGGACATTCCCCAGCTCCTGAAGATAGCTCAGTGAGTCATTACGGCAGTCGCCATCATCTTGAAATGCTTGCAAGGAGCGTTGGACTCTGGCGTCGATCCATGGAACTGAGCCTCCTCCTTTCCCTTTTTAGTTCATCTTTTGAAAGGGCTATAAAAAACATGTATTAAGATATATATATATTGGTATTTTTATTAAGGTGGTGTATATTGGTATTTTTATTAAGGTGGTGGAGAACTTGTGTTGTTACACCCTTGAGCCCCTACGGTCCCAACCACAGTGAGTTAGGATCCTGGGGCCTAGACTGGACATGCGACGCCTCCCCAATGGGGGTGTCCCTCACAAATCATCATGACGGCGTTCTCCTCATGGAATGGCGCCGTGTCACTCCCGTCGAGCTCGGCGGATAAGAACACGACGACATGTACAAGAATTTGTCCCAATCTTTCACAGTACGAACAACGATAATATGATGATTAGACTTCATGATCGAACAGCAGGATATAATTGCAGATCAGTCTCATGAACAGCGGCTGCCCATAAATTAAAATAGCAGCAACAAAGTTGATACTTGAGTCCAGCTTACAAGAGAGCAATCCAAGACCCCAGATAGATCTTCCACCCGCAGCACCACGTAGACGCCATGATTAGAAGGGGGGAACCCACGTAGGGATCTGAGACACACCCAAGCTGCATGAGCTTGATCACGATATCACATAATCATTGACGGATGAGTAGTTGCCGTCACCAGGGTAGGAACGATGGTGGCGCACCACCGGAGGAGAAACCCTCGACAAAACTCACAATAATCAAAGCCTCCACCCTAATGTGGTGGCGGCAGCTCATAATATAGTGCTAGGGTCATGGAAAGATTCCTGGACGTGCCCCTATTTGGCTCAGACATGATACACGGACCAAAGACCCAAATACGGTGTCACAACACCTGGATAGCTTCCGGAAACTCAATTTTTTTGCCAATTATGGTCGACTCAGATTTTAGTTGTATATGGGACTGGTGCTGGAAATATAAGCTCCTTATCTTTCCAAAGAGTCCAACAACACCCTAATTGGATGTCGTATGTGACCTAGGCATCAGTTTTAAGGTGGACTACTACTGGATTCCAAGTTGGACCCGAACTGGAATTCGAACCGGACTTGGACTTTCCATACCTTGAGATTTCGTTATTGGGTGGACTTGAGGCCTTGTAGAACTTGAAGGGAGCATATACCGCACCCTTTGAAAGCATTGGGGAACCATGACATGATCCTTAGGTTCCTCATTCTTCAAAAGTATCGATCCAAGTAGAACACGAGACATAATGTCAATCTTGTTTTCATTGTTGCACGGATTAGCCCCAAGTAAAATTTTCATCTTTGACTTTGCAACTGAAATATTATAAAAACCTTTAGCATACGTAGTTGAATGGACATGATGATTTATGGGCTCATCATCGGTGCCCCAGGTGAGGGACCCTGCGGTCATGAGACTTCGCATCATGTCGTAGTCATTGAGCTTGTGCTTGATGGGGTATCCATGGTTCAGGCAGCCCTCCACATGAAGCCTCTTGATGTGGTTCATAGGTGGCCTCACTAGGCACCTATTGCTGTGTGTGGTGGTTGAGACGTGTCCCACACTGGAGCTGCCCACTTCCCAGTAACAGCTGGTCATGGTTGCGGTCCGTAGAGGGCGCTGCTTGTGCCACTTTTTGCTGCCTTTAACGCCCACTTCCCACGTCGGATGGTGCCTCCTTGACACAACTCAGGGTCGCCTCCCTGCTCAGCATGACTGCTTCGTAGCTGGTGGTGTGCTGGGTGGTGATGCCACGTGGCTCCTTGAATGTGCTTCTGAAGAAGTCACTCTGTTCGGCATGCCACGGGCTCTGCTCATGATGACATGGTAGCGCGCTTGGGTTGCCCTGGTGAGCTTGGTAACGAACCTGAGGCTCACCATGCCACCCTGCTACCACTTTAGTGGGGCCTAGGACGATGAGTTGTTTGGACATGATGGTGCTAACCTTATCACGGATGAGACCGCATTGGTCCTTGGCTCACTGGTTCCCGCTCGAGCCGAACGTGGGTTAAGTCAGTCAGATGCTAGCGAGCACACTTTGCTAGATGCGCAGCAGTGATGGCATGGATCTCCGCTAGTTAATGGTATGTCCTGCCCACCCAATCTGCGGTGATTGGAGGTGAAGCGCCTGGAGACTTGGCCGCGGTGGTCTCAGGCTGGGCCACCCCCTGGCTGACTGGAGGGGGCAACTCTTTGGCCTGGGCCTAAGTGGATGTGAAGTCCACCCTGTTTTGAGCGCTGACTGGAGGGGGCAACTCTTTGGCTTGGGCCTAAGTGGATGTGAAGTCCACCCTATTTCGAGCGTAGGACAATGCCAGGGTGGTGCGCTTTGCCATGGTGCTCACCCCGTCTCAGTGGGGGGATGCCAAGCACAGGCTTGCGCCTACTGTCATTCATGATAAGTGTGGCACCATTCGAGGGGGAAGTTGGTTTCTGGCCATGGCGTAGTGGTCCATGGGCAAAACTTCATCATGGCCAGAGCATTCTCCTTCCAGGTTGTGGTTGTGGCGCTGGTGAGCGAGGACTCCGTGCTGCGCCTTCTGGGGGAAGGGTGGCCGAAGCTTCCTTCCCCGCATGATGGCGTGAGGAACTCTTCGATGGAGTCCTCAATCATGCCCCATTGTGGGGTACATGCCCCATAGTGGGTTGAGCCCACGAAAGTGGCACCTTTGTCACCCCTCCTAGGGGAGAGGCTCAGGCTGCCAAAGTAGTCGGCGATGAACTTGAAGTTCCCAAGATGAATGGTTTCACCAAGGGACAATCGACCGCACACTTGGTGCTCACCGTCGGCTGTGATGGTGATTGAAGATGATGGAACCATCAGAACGTTCTAGAGGAAAAGCACGCTACGAACCCCCCCTACCTGGCGTGCCAACTATCAGTGTTTTTGCACCGGCAAGATATAGTGTGGTCAAGATTGCACATTCCTATTCTAAGGTGGTCTTGCAAACTATGAAGAACTACAAAGCACACTATAGTTTATCCTGGTTCAGGCCCCTTCTATAAGGTAATAGACCTACGTCCTGCATTTTTTGTATTGAAGATGAACAGTGTTATAATGGGGGTGACCTGAGAGCTCGAGAAGTTTGCTAAGTGCAAGGGGTTAAATGTTCTTGTCTCCCCTGCTTGTAAAGGGGTTAAAGGGTAGGGGCCTTTTATAGCTGGGAGGCGGTTGGATAACTACAAGCTAATTATTTCTATATCCACGAAGGGATTTACATGACCAGCGGGTCTAGACTTGCGGCATTCAGTTTGTCGATGTCAGTTGGAGGCTTCCACGGTGTTCAGGCCTGTTTTAGAGTCTTCCAGGCTCTTTCTCTACTACCCAGGCCCCCTGGCGGTGGGGTGAACGATGGCCGGGTTGGTTCCCAGAGAGATTGCTTCGTGATGTTTTTGCTTGGCGGCGATGCCTTCTCACATGGGGTGATGAGGTGGATGGTCTACCCTACCTCCTGCACCAGCCTACGACTCACAGCCACCCACCAAGGGGACAGGACCTACCTGTATGACACCGTCTGGCTTACCTGATGGAGGATTTGTCCTCTTCGGTACCTGCCTATGGAATATTACACATAGTAAATGGATTTCTACTAGGTGGTGCTTACACCCCGGCAGTGTCATGATGTTATTTAGGTGTGTTCCCCAGGCATAGTGCTAGGTGCGCGTCGGTTCCTACTGCTATGTCTCAATGTGACTGGTGCCTAAGACCGATGTCACTCGAGACTCGAAACGATGATGCTTCTCCACGACGGAGAGCCCCCGGGCACGCGGAGGCCCGGGTCTCCCTCTTGGGTCATTGGGAAGGCGGACGGTGGTGAAATCCCATTTGCTCATGCTTAATCGTAAGGTGGAGGAGTGACGACGTGCTTCATTACCTCGATTAATTCTTTTTAGGTTTGTGGGCCTGCCTCATCAACCCGAAGAGGTGGGGTTGTTTCCTAGTACCGGGTGTGTGGTTCCCCAATCATGTGCCACTAGAGGGAGCCGATTGTATCCAAGAGTTTTGAGCCGTAACCAGCGGCCCGTGGTACTCGGGGTAAGTTACCCCGACACGGTGCTGCTCCTGTGGAAAAATAATATATCCAATTTTACTATCAATGTGCAGGAAATCAATGACCCTGGACATCCGGAGGACTTTATGTTAGTTACTGATAACAACGATGATGGATGCGAATTTGAGCACATTGCCAAGAGATTTGGGTCGAACAACGATTCTGATGAGCCACTTAAACTAAATTACGCAATGCTCATTTGTGTCAACAGTTAACATGCTTTGATGCACCGTTTGAGGGAATCTACAACTACCTACAAACGATCAGAGATGATGAATTTGTGAAGTAAGTGTTCTGTTATATGTTTTTTATATTGATATATCTATATATATATATATGATCTATATAATAAAAAGTAAACTCGTATTTTAGCTTCAAAATTGTGTAAATATAAGTTACAGAATAATATAAACCTTGAAGGTAGGAATGGGTGAAAAAATCAACACCGTATCTGATTAGTTTATCTATTGGAAAGCTCCAAAAAAATTTGGATGCATGTGAACCCATGGACCGTGATGTTTTTAACATGGTTGGATGCATTTTGGCACCTAGAGTTCAACATATGTCATTAATTGTTTTTACTACATAATTTTGTTTGTTATTATATAGTTATATTTTTATCTTGATCGCATCTCAAAATCTCCATAGCGATTGTCTGCATTTTCGTGCGGTGGAGCATACAGAGTTATTCCAGATGCCATTGAACTATCCAAGACTCTTGATCCATGGCCATGATACCAGTATAACACTTTGTGTTATCAGTGGGTAAGACATTTGTAATATTTGTGTTTTGTTTATTTCATTCGTTGTGTTCATTGTATTATTCTAATATCATTTTTACTCGCACGATGTTAATTTACTTCATTGGAGATTTTGATGCCATATCAAGTATTGGCTACTATCATGTTTTCGCACTAAACATTAGGGATAGTCGTATATTTATACTAAACCCGATGAGAACAGGAATCGTAGACAAAGAAGATCGGATGAAACGATTCTCTCATGCACTGAAATAGATAGAAGAAAATATAGCAACAGTTGTGAGACTTAGACACTTGAACTATGTAGAGAAGATATGGTAGCATTGCATCACAAATAATGTTCCTTCCACTTCTAGGTAATGTGTCAGGCATGTTGTTTGACTTATTTCCTGATTTTTTGATATGAAATGGAATGGTTTTATAACTTTTAAAATTACAAAATAACATTTTCTTATAAAATAGGGAGCTATATGGTTTCATAGTGTTCTTTTGATTCTTTGGGATGGAAACAATTGTTATAGAAGGTTTAACCTACCATTTGTCATAGGTATTTTGTTTAAGACATTGCAAGTTTTGATAATTTCAGTCACTCATCCATTATAGTATTGATGATGATGATATAATATTTATCTTATATTTTGTAGGAAGACCACGAAATGGGGTCATGGGTTCTAAGGAACATTCTCAAATTTGTTGCTAATGAAAGTCACAAAAACATACCGGAAGGACTGTGCACTATGTTGAGATGTATACATAATTTGTTTTTGTAATGTTCTTTTCTTATCTGATTATTGTATCACTATAATGAATGTGTTGCCTGCAACATTTGCATCACTGGGAAATGAATTTGTGAGTGCTCTGTTTTATTTAGAATAATTGGCCAAGTGTCTGTGAATTCAACCGAGTTGCATGAAGTCAATGAATCTTGTAAATTTAGGATCGGTGCCTGCAACCACTAGCCGAGTGCATGCAACAACTGGCCAAATTCATGCAATAATTGGCCCAGTATGATACATGTCTCATGCCTTATAGTGGCAAACTTGGTACCTCAGACGTGTTTTCTAACTTTCAAATTTCGTCGCATGTGCCCAGTTACTATCTTATAAAACAGGGAGCTATTTGGTTTCACGGTGTTACAACTTTAGATTATTTGGGGTGGAAACAACTATTATAGAATCCTGTAAATTCAGAATTGGTGCCTGCAACCACTGGCCGGGTGCATGGAAGAGCTGGTCAAGTGCATGCAACAATTGCTTGAGTGGCTGGAATGATTGGCCGAGTGCCTGCAACAGTTGGCAAGATGATGGAGGAGATTGTCATGGAGTATCATAGAAGTAGAGCTCTACATAGTATCCATCATCATCCATATTTTCTAACTTTTAAATTTCACACGTGGGTGTCGCACGTGTCGCAGCAGCTTATTCACCACCACATTACCACTAAATGACATTGTGTGGTGACATTTCTTACATGTCAATGTCATCCATAATATCAATGATATGAGGGAACCTAACAAGAAATTCAGACAACTCGGCTCTTATTCTACACCTAAGACTATAGAACACAGATGTCCACCATTCACCACATCCTAACTTCCACAAACATTGTTGGCCATCTTCTGGCATGTGTATCTCATGGAGGTCGTCGGGGTGGATGTGTTCCGTCCACCTCACATGAACTATCTCAACCGAAACTCGGCAGTGAACACCCATAACGCATGCATGATCCTCGTCGTACTCCTCATCCTCCACAATCGACCATGTTCCAACCTGTGAACCAAAAGTGGCCTCAGCATAGATGTGCTAGATGTGGTTGAAAACATCATCGGTTGCACCGTGCTTCTAGTACTTGATGACGGCCAGCACGTAGGACACTTGTAGGTCTCCTTCCTCTTCTGCTCGTGCGAGGAGTGCCACACGACTGGGCCAACCCATGCACATGTCACCCATCCTCTTAACAAAGAGGGCTCCTCTGTTGTTCACATATAGCAACCAGTGGACAGTTTTGAGGTAGTCGGCACCCCAATCCGTGGTCTGGTAGCAATGGCATGGCTTGAGGATGCTCTCTTTGTCACCTTGTTGCATAGCCACAGACTACGAAGGTTTTTGAGTGGAGCCTCCGAAGTCTCGGTCACCTTGATGGTGATGAGGGAGACAATCTCCTCAGGAAGATGGTCCCATGCGCCGTCGTCAGCCATCCTCTTCGCAAGCTCCATGGTTCTACATTGTGGGAAGGTGGAAGGGAAGTGGAAGGGAAGGTAATGCAAGTACGGGTGAAACTGGATCTCCTTCATGGGTGTTTATGTGTATATAAGGGCGGCGGATATTGTGAAGCGTAGGCCCAAGGGATGCTTTGGTTCCTGAGAACCGGAGTCGCATGACTGGAGGAATGGAGTCCTGCCATGCATTGGTATGTTTTATGAGACACGTTGTAAATAGATATGTGGGGGACGGCCGGCCAAATGAGTGAATGGGAGGCGAACGGGTGCCCACAATGAAATTGGACGCAAACGCCCAGTACAGCGATTCTTTTATGCACTCGTTCAGCTCTATAACCATCCTTTGTATCCAATTACTCGCTATTTTATATTATTCCATACAACTATCACATTTTATTTTTATTATTCAATAATAATATAGTTAATATAAATTGCAAATCACAATTTCTAAAAAATGGCCTTTTGTCTCTTGTTTTTGAAGGTCAGGTTAAAGTCTCCGGTTATGGTGTGTATGGTTCTGAAGGTTGGAAAACTTCAGGCTTGTTGAGAAGAATACTGGCTTTTCTGCGGACGTGGAGGTTGGTTGTTTGGCTCTATCTTAGGCTGGGCTACTTGAGAGCTTGCAGTGAGATACATGGACTTGGCTTGTGTGCGGTGTGTAGTTATATGGCTGATAATATTGGGAGGGGTATCTGTGGTAGTTGGTTTGGTATTCTGGGTGAGGGTTGAAATTTTAATACGAGGGTTGATTTGAGGAGGAAGATTGCGACGGTTGGTGCCAGTGAGATGTGTGGTTAACTTCTTTGGTTGTGCTTGGCGTCAATGATTGACTATGTTTTTGTGTCATTTTCTTTTTGGATTGCAGGAAAATGGGACAATCTCTTGTCCGATGGTCAGTGTCTCTTTTGTGGAATATGCAGTAGAGGGGCCTGTCTTGCATTCAACCCTTGCCATGGTCTCAATTTGCGTAGCTACCTCTAGCTTGGCTATGATCTCCCCTTGGGTCATATGTCTTGCTCTCGACTTTTGGCCTCACAGTCCTAAAAATTTTCTCCCAATTTTTTGGTGGCCCGCACCCATTCGTGTCGATGCTGTGAACTTGTCTGTGAGGCATGTCAAAACTTGTTGTGCCTTCTTTGCTTTTCTTGTACTTGAATGGCTTTGAGCTTTCATTCTCGCTAGTGGATTTTCTCTACTGGCCCAACTTATGAAAATGTAGTACAACCGCTCTGTTGAATTTGTGAAACTCATCATACAAATGTTCCAATGTTCTCAGGGGCTCCCTCACTAGGTGGCTGTGGAGCTGGCCGGCGTGCAATGCTTTGATAGATTGTATTATAGCTTGTTCATTTGAGACCTTCAGGGCTTGTTCTTTAAGTCGAAGGAATCTGTGAAAGAAATCTGTCAATGTTTCTCTTTTGTATTGCTGGCAGGAGAAGGAATCTTCTTCCGTACTGACGTTTGCTTCAAAATCCTAGAAGTTAACTAGGAATTTCTCCTTGAGTTGTGCTCATGATGTGTTGGATCTCGACGGTAGTCTTGCATACCAATTAGCTATTGTGTTCTTGAGTGATGTGATGAATGATTTGGCGAGGGTTGTTTCGTCTGCACCGAATGAATCTATTATTGCCTCATAAGACATGAGAAACTTTCATGAGTTGGATTCTCCGTAGTATTCTGGCAGAGGTGCTGCTCTATATTCGGGTGGCCATGAGGCTAGCTGCAGGTTGTCAGCCAGGGGACACTTGCGGTCGATGGTGTTTTGTTTTGGCTGATGAGATGTGTTTTGCTGAGGAGGTTGCTGTGACTGATGCTGCTGTAGCAGATGCTCTCGCACTGAGGGCTCATGTTCCTATTGATAAAGATGTTCTATTGCGTGTTGTAGTTCTATCTGAGCTACTATTTCCTGTTCGATTTGCTACTTATGACTTGGGTTCTTTTCGCCATCATTTTCCTTCTGGCCAGGTGTTCCTGCATGAGGCACAAACACTCATTCTCCTGGCATTGGTGCATGAAATCATCTTCGATGATTGCTTCGATCTCTTCATCCATGTCTTGTTGCAGATCCTATTGAGCTTCAGTCTCTTAGCGTTGTGGGTGATGCTGAATGCTTAGCATGGAGGTGTTCATGACGGGCACCTCCACTTGGGTTGGTGGTTGTTCCGGTGGCTCTCTGGGTCTTCTGGTTTCTGCGGTTGCTAGACGAGGCTCGACGAATGTTTGTAGCTGAGCTGTTGTTTGGGTTATTTCGTGGACTTGGCCTCCAGCTGTTTGGGATGGACCTTCGAGCGGAAGCTCTTTTCTGGACCTCTTTTTGGGTGGCATCTTGTGGGTGTTCCATCGAGCTCACAAACGGTGGGTGCCATTGTTGGGGTTCGATCATCGGAGGCTATTGAACTCCAACGGCAAACGAAAATGAAACTTGAACAAGAAAAGAAAAGTGGCACTAAAAGCAAGGCAAATTGTTGCCGTAAAATCCCGCCTCCTTGGTAGTGCCCGTGCGGGTCTATTTATAGGAGAGGTCAAGGGTCTCATTACAATGCCTTAAATGCCCTTGGCCACCTACCCCAGCAATAGAGTACACGGTCAGGGGGTAATCCAGTTTATTACATTAAGACACCACTATACAACGCTTCCAATAAGACATTGACACGTGTCGGTGGTGATGCAGCGGCCTTCAGATGACAGCTGGCATGCAACCTTCACGCTCCTGAAAGCTTCCTCCTTACTCGTCTTTTGAGTCCCTCGTGTGGTGATCTCCGATACCTTCAACCTCCTGCAACAAAGCGAGAGTGCCATCGATTTCCTACAAAACACAGCGGTGCTTCCCTCACATTGTGCATTGGTGTAGCTGTCTCAGAGTCCGACTTTCAGGGGTTACTTGAAGTAGCCTTTAATCAAAGGCGAAGGCTCACCCCCAACACCATCGTTCCCTCGATCTCGTGACCACCCCTACTCTAAATCATTGTCATAAATCATGATAGTTCGCACCCACCATGGGGTAGGCATGAAGATCCATATATCGAGAACGATGGCCTCCACAATCAACACCTCTCGTAATGAGAGCCTTTTTCGATGGTCAGTGGTGACATCTCAGTGACTAGCAGTCCGTAGCAACATCTCAGCGACCAGCAGTCATCAGCGGCACCTTGGCAATTGGCGACGGAACCTCAGTAGTCGGTGGTGGCATCCTGACGGTCGATGGCTGCACCTAGACGGTTTGGCGGTGACAACCTGATGAGTGCCGATGACACCCAGATGGTTGATGGCTGCACCTTGATGAGCACTGGCGGCACCCAGACGGTCGACGGCTGCACCCTGATGAGGGACGATGGCACCCTATTGATCGGTGGTGACACCTAGGTGGTCAACGGCAGGACCCTGACAGGCCACGGCCAGCACCGACTCGGCAATGCCATTGCAAGCAAAACACACCAGCATCATCACCAGCATGACTCAATGGTGACATCACACCACGACCAGCTCTGACTCAGCAGCGCCATTGCCAACACGATCGACCGCGTCATCACCAGGCCAAGCAACAACCATGTGTTTGCTAGCACAAAATGAAGATCCGATTTTGCATTACACGTGTGGCCGAGTTGGATTCAATACGGATGGTTCCCGACCATGTGAAGATCAGGGAAAAAATCTTTACCTTCTTCTTACTTTATTATTTTCTCTTTACCCAATATTTATATGCCAATCAGACCAGGTGACATGGTCGTCGGCAATGCCACTGGCAATGTTGCCTTGGCAATGCCATCGCCAGCATGACTCAATGGCGATAACACACCATCATCAACAAGACTCAACATCTACATCGAGTCGCAGCCAAAGTTGCCTCGACAGCACCATCACCTGCGTGACTCGGTAGCACCGTTGCCAACATGACTCGACATCTACATCATGTCGTGGCCAAGTTGCCTTGGTATCGCCGTCATTAGCATGACTCAGCAGCACTGTCACCAGCATGACTCAGCATCTATGTCATGCCATGTTTAACATCACGTCAGCAGCTGCATCGCCAGGAAGCCTCGGTAGTGTCATGCCAGCCTGACTCGGCAGTGACATCGCACCACGACCAACGTTGCCTTAGTCTCACCATCACCAGCATGACTTGGTAGCGACATCGCGCCATGGCCAACGTCTCCTCAGCAGCGCCATCACCAGCATGACTCGGCAAAGACATCGCGCCATGAACAACGTCGCCTTGGCAGCACTGTCGCCAGCATTGACTCGAAGGCTTGACACAAACTTCCCAGACCAACCATCTGACTTGGAGGTTCACTGCTGATTGGGCTCTGGGGCTCGAAGAGTACCACTCCAACTGAGAGAATGGCTCTGATCATATCTCCTAACTCCGGACGTGCATCATGGCTTTGGTCGCTGAGCGTGCCGCATGTTTTACCACCTCGGCTGTGAAAGACATCGCATGACCAAGCCAGATGACTGCAACATCTTACAGCTTGGACACTTTCTCGGAAGCAGACTAGGAGGGACACATGACTCATTGTTAGCAGTCCTTAAGCCCAACAAAATAATCAGCAAACATACGGATGCCAATTGTAGCAGCTTTCACCTAAGGGTATTCCTAGGGTTATCAAATCCACAGGGATAGAGGCAGACTAGCACTTTATCTATACCGCGTGATAACTTTGGTGAAAGAAAAGCTAAGTCGATTGTGCTGTGTAGGATCTTCCGCCTGATCAAAGCGATTAACCTTCAAGGGATCAAGTAATAGTCGCCACACCGGGTCCCACTATACTCGATTGATCCTCAAACATGAGACCATATATACCATATATAC
>VSTD030000739.1:0-14781 GCA_008808055.3 Sporobolus alterniflorus
ATGTATGGTGAAAGGAGGGCCAAGACATGGTGGTTGGTGCCAACGCTTTGGAGCTGAAACTATGGGTGCCTCTTGTATATCTTCCTGATCCTTTCATCTCCAGTAATCAGTGTCTTCTGCAAAAGCTTGTAATGCCAATAATTCTAGTGGGTTTCCGTAACAATTTCATGTTGGATGCCTGGTGACTGAGATTGTTCTCCCCCGCTTATTACAAATTCAATGTCTTTGACTCTTCGTGATGATTTCTACTGCTAATAAGCTCATCTATTTACTTCTAACAGTTGCATGGCGGCAAGGCTGTGTTTTGTTTGTTGTATCGAGCTGGATGGGCTTTGTTAATCTGATCAGCTTTGACATACCAGGCCTTTTTTTTAACAATTTCAGAAGCCTTTGTCCTTGTTTCGTTTTTAGGCTGCACCGAAGAGATAAACATTCTCTCTCGCTCCTACGACATTATATTAAGAAGATATTTTTATGTAGGTTGAGAAAATCCTGTGTTATTATATTAAGAAGATATTCTTATGCAGGTTGAGAAATCTCTGTCATTATATTAAGAAGACATTTTTATGTAGGTTGAGAAAATCTTCAAATCCCTCTCTTATCTTTACATAAGGGTCACTCAGTTCTATGTGAGTGTCAGGTACTACACACTATTACCGTAGCTGGACCGAGCTTTAACCATGTGGAGAGGCGAGAGATTTTTTTAATTCACTCGCTATACACTGTTACTGTAGCTGAATCGGGATTTAACCATGTGGAGAGGTGATGAGATTTTTTTAATACACTCCAGAATTTTGATACCACTAGAAATCAAACCCAGGACCTGGGAGGTGCTACTCATGAGCTTTACCATTACCACAAATGGCCTCTCTCATCCACCAGAATTAGAAAGACCTTTTTTATAAAAAAAACTTAGTGATTCTCGCATAATATGCACTTTTTATAAATTGATTAACGATACCATAAATATCTACCTGGGACAGGGGCCCAATGGCTACAATGGCTCACGAGGCTGAACGTAACCCTAGATAGAGTCCCAATTGGGTACGTGTATGTGGTGCGTGGCGCCGCTATAGAGGTACCATCCCTCGAGCTTATCATCGTTGGAGCCGTCACCGAGCCAAGCCTGCGCGCGCGACTCATCGATGTGGAGCAAGGCCGAAGAGGTGAGCGGCGACGTGGAGTGGGTGTGACGGGAAGCTAGGGCTTCTCCCTTGCTCGCTTCTCCTTTGGGCCGCAGCACTGGGCTGACGTGGGCCAGGAACAGTGTAGGCTCCTCCTGCTCTTCAACTTGGACCATGTGGGCCACTCCCCCACGCTTGGGCTGGTGGCAATCCTTGGCCTAGTGGTCGTGACGACCACAATTGAGGCAGGTGTCATCATGGGCCGTCGTCACTGCTCTTCTTGTGCAGTTGTCGACAACGATCCTTGGACGAAGACGAGCCCTCCTGCTTCTTCTTCTGGCGAGCGAGCCACTGCTCATCGGTGAAGAGCAACTTGCCGTCGGCGAAGACGGGGTTGGCGGGAGACACTTCCTCATGGTCGTCCACCGCCTTGAGCTGTCCTGTCACCTCCTCGATGGTCAGGGTCGAGAGGTCCAGAAGAGTCTCCATTGACAAGGTGATTTGAGTGTACTTCTTGGGGACAACGCGAACATACTTCTCCACTGCCTTTTGTTTGTCAATGTCGCCGTCACCGTGCTGCGCCAGCTGCTACACCAGGCCGAAGAGACGGAGAGCGAAGTCATCGGTGTCCTCCCGTGGCCGGAACGCGAGGCGGTCCCACTCTTGGCGTAGCTTTTGAATTGTTGCCTTCCAGGCGCGGTCGAGGCTGACACGTGTAGAGGCGATGGAATCCCACGCGTCCTTGGTGGTCGCCTTGTCCGCCAGGGATGCCACCATCTCCGACAGAACAGAGGCAATGAGAGCGTCCAATGCCAGCCGGTCCTCATGGAACTCGACGTCGCCGAACTCGACAGCATCCCAGAGCTGTCGTGCCTGTAACTTCACCTTCATCAGTAGACTCCACCCGTTGTAGTTCAGCTTGGTGAGCATCAGCCATGGCGTGCTTCCATCGGACTCCTTGATGATGTGCTGGATGATGGGTGGTGAGCCGCAGCGGTGATGATGGCCCCAGTGTCGCACTGGTGATGGCGAGATGTTGCGGTGCCTGTGAGGGCCCCATGGTCGTGCGCCATCCCGATCGTCAAGGTCCACCTCACGCAGGGATGCGGCAGCCGCTGCAGTAGCCTCGGCCGCGGCGACCGCTGCTCTGGCCGTCTCGACTGCCTGTTGTGTCGCTGCCTCTACTAAAGCAATGCAGACCTCATGTGCCTCGGCATTGGTTGCTGCTACATCAGCAACAGCTGCTCTCCGGTGAGTCAAGTAGGTGGACATCTCCAGGTGAAGAGCTCAAGGGAGGAACTAACAAGGTTATGAATATCCACTTTTAGAAGCTGAATTACGAGGGGGGGTGAATGCTTTGATGAATATGATTGTAGTGCCCTAGCAGCTGCCTTATTCCTTCTTTATATAGACAAACAAACTTGATAACCAAATCAACAAAAAAAAAGAAAAAACTACAGAAAGACTAAACTTGACAGCCAGGGCAACTTGACCGTCAAGGCAATTAAACTTGACCGCCATGGCACCTAGCTTACCACCCAAGGCAACACAGCACACATTACACAAGCTTATCCATCAGTCATTGCCGACACATTCTCTCCCTGTCCGCCACAAACCCTAAAAGCGGCAGCATTAGCGTGACAACGCGTCTGCTTGATTGCCCAAGACGAAAGCTTTGATCCTCTTTTGCCCCCTTTGGGTGGTCATTTCCTCTTCTTTGCAACGATTTTGTTCCGATGCATATCGATTTGGGCCCTTCCGCTCGATCGACATCGGAAACTACTTCTCCGGCCCTTCGATCGAACAGCTGTTGGTCACTCACCACCAGACACTCGACGACGCCTGACGCAGCGAGCGATCGCGCGTGGGGGACCCAATAAACAACCGCGCCATCATCGCTTGACCCCTCGCCACGCCGCCGCGTGACACGCATGCATACGTCGCCGTCGTGCCGGGCCCCCAGCGAACAACGCCGAAACCGCACTGCGATCGCGGTCGAGAATCTGATACGACGAGATGGTGGTTAGCGTGGCCGAGCCGGTGAGTTCCACGTTCTTCGCCTACCGCTCTCGCTCTCCCACGGTCAGTTTGCTACGACTTCCTATACTATACTTACATATGCTCCCTCACTCCGTTTCCAAATTTTTCAAGCCGACAATAGTTTGGAAACGGGAGTAATTTACTAGTAGACTGGCACTGCGACTCATCCAAAAATCCACATCCATCAGACCATCATCACCACTCGAAATCCTGTGTTGCAGTACAGAGCTTTTGAGCAGCAGCAGCCATGGTGCTCTCGCATGCGAGCTCAACCCAGGACCGGGCCGCCGCCGTGGCGTGCACCTTCGCGTCGCGCTACGTGCGCGAGGAGCTGCCGCGGTGACGATCGGCGACTCGCTCGGAATTCGTATGCTTTCCCCGGGATGGTGCTGACTGGGTTCGGCTCTTGCAGGTACCGGATGCCGGAGCGGTCGATCCCGAAGGAGGCGGCGTACCAGATCATCAGCGACGAGCTGATGCTGGACGGCAACCCGCGGCTGAACTTGGCGTCCTTCGTCACCACCTGGATGGAATCAGAGTGCGACAAGCTCATCATGGACTCCATCAACAAGAACTACGTCGACATGGACGAGTACCCCGTCACCACCGAGCTCCAGGTACCAACAACCGGATCCCAAATCTCTTGTTTTTCCATCTTCTACATACTTCCTCTCTCTGTTCCTAAATAATAGCCGTTGTTGATTTTTTTAAGTTACATTTGACTATCCGTTTTATTCAAAATATTTTTAAAATATATAAAATTATAAGTAATGTTTTAATAATTTTTAGTGATAAAACAAATTTTGACACCAAATGGTTGTATCAGTCTTACGAATCCATCTGCTTTTTGATTTTTTTAAAGTATGGAAACCAAGCCAATGGTGGATGCAGAGCACCTGGAATCTCAAAGGACTCCAAATTAGTTTTTACTGGTTGATAACCCCGCATAATACTGTGAGTTTTTAAAATATATTTTTATGTGAATTCACATGTCGATAAAATATTTAAAAAGTGAAAAATGGTCAGCTAGTTCCTCATCGTGGGTGTCGTTGTGCGGAGGGATGAGCGTGTGACGACGATGAAAAAGAATGACGACAGTGGGTGAAGCTTCGATGGTGTGGGGCTCTGGCTAACGAGGGGGCAAAATGGAGACGAGGTTGAGTGATGAGGAGAGTGATCAAGATTTAGATAACCTTTTATAGCAGTGGAGGGTGGGAGTCATGTGGTCCGGATAGGGTGATCAGCGGCGTGGTGAGGATTTAATGGTTTCGTTTTGGCTCGAGAGGGGAGGCGACATGACGAAGCGTTGCCAAAAAATTAAGCGGAGGCAGCGAGCCCGTCATGGCTTCCATGCGAAGGAAGTATGACACGGTGCAGCGACGTCAGTCGGAGGAGAAACATCGCCGGGGAGGGGAAAAGGAGGAGATGACACCAATTGAGTTTATGCGAATCTTACTGGGTCAAAAAATAAAGAAAATTCACGCGATCGATTCAGCTGCTACAAATGGACGGTGAAGATTTAAAGCAATGATGATTTAATTTAATTTTTTTAAAAAACATGTAAGTGAGATCTAATTTTATTCATCTCATCACGTAGAACACAATGGTGAAAATAAAATTTTAAATATATATCATATGAGTGAGATAAATTATTTTAAAGTTTTGTTATTATGTAAAATGATACGTCAGATGATGTTAGACATATTCTAACGTGGCATGACCTGATTGATATTGATATAGATATCTTGCATGCTAAAAGAATTGATTTAAATAATTTTTAATGAATCTTGTCTATATAGCTAGAGTTGATTAGGACCTGACACTTGCAAGAACTGAAAGGTCTGATCTCTGAGTTCTCCGTTATTTGGGGTTTTTTCATGTGAAAAGTACCATTACCCGATTTACTGCCATTATTGGTATGATCGAGTTTGCACTAGCAACCACTGAAATGAGTGGTTTCAATGACCGGAAAAAACAAAAAAAAATTCAATTGTGAGCAAGTTATGACATCTTTCCTATATACTGAATATTGGGGTCTGGGTAACAATTATGCTGGCAATTTCAGCTGATTAATGCTACTTCAGTTCTGTACATGATCATTACCCCCTTTTTTTTGCGTGTCTGCTTTTTAGTTATTGGTTCTGTGTTTGTATTGGCAGAACCGCTGTGTAAATATTATAGCTCACCTGTTCAATGCGCCGATTCAAGACGATGAGACTGCCATTGGAGTGGGAACAGTGGGATCCTCGGAAGCAATTATGCTTGCAGGTCTAGCATTCAAGAGGAAATGGAAAAATAGAAGGAAGGAGCAGGGGAAGCCATGTGACAAACCCAACATTGTCACTGGTGCTAATGTTCAGGTAATCTTTTGTCCTATTGCCAAATGAGTGTACAGATGTATAAGTGTTGACTATTGTAACAAGTTCTCTTGACTTCTGATGTTCCTAGGTCTGCTGGGAGAAATTTGCAAGATATTTTGAAGTAGAACTAAAGGAGGTTAAGTTATCTGAAGGATACTATGTTATGGATCCTGAGAAGGCTATTGAGATGGTGGATGAGAATACAATATGTGTTGCAGCCATCCTGGGATCTACACTCACCGGAGAGTTTGAAGATGTTAAGAAATTGAATGATCTTCTTGTGGAAAAGAACAAGGAAACTGGGCAAGTATTTCTTCGTTTGTCTATGTTACTAAATTTTCCTGGAGGGAGGAACAATAAAAACTATTGCTAAAAAACAGAGCAATGCTCCTGCTCAATGATTCAATAAGGAAAACAGAACAATGCAACACACTCTAATTTCTTAATGACCCTTAATCTACTATGCTCATACAACGCAGGTGGGATGTGCCGATTCATGTCGATGCTGCGAGTGGAGGGTTCATAGCACCTTTCCTCTATCCTGAGCTTGAGTGGGATTTCAGACTTTCGCTAGTGAAGAGCATCAATGTCAGTGGGCACAAGTATGGACTTGTCTACGCTGGTGTTGGCTGGGTCATTTGGCGGAGCAAGGAGGATTTACCTGAGGAACTCATTTTCCACATAAACTACCTTGGGACAGATCAGCCCACATTCACGCTCAACTTTTCCAAAGGTAATTCCATCTGAATTCATCGTTCTTTTGGGTTTGTCATCTTACAGACATTTAATGCTTGGAACCAATTTTTTGGCAGGCTCCAGCCAGATCATTGCACAGTACTATCAGCTCATACGCCTAGGCTTCGAGGTATTTCCATTCTCCTTTTGACTCTGCTTATACCATCTCGACTTTCGTTTATGCTCCCGTGAACAAATAAAACCTTTGTATTTTGGTTCCACTTATCTGCAGGGATACAAGAGTATCATGGAGAACTGCATGGAGAACACGGCAATACTGAGGGAAGGCCTCGCGGCGACCGGCCGGTTCGAGATCGTCTCCAAGGACTCCGGCGTGCCGCTGGTTGCCTTCTCGCTCAAGGACAGCAGCGCGTTCACCGTGTTCGACGTCTCCGACAACCTGCGCCGCTTCGGCTGGATCGTGCCGGCCTACACCATGCCGCCCAACGCCGAGCACGTGGCCGTCCTCCGCGTCGTGGTCAGGGAGGACTTCAGCAGGAGCCTGGCCGAGCGGCTCGTCTCCGACATCCTGAAGGTCGTGCACGAGCTGGACGAGCGCGCGGCCCACGCCGTGAAGGTCGCCAGCGTCGCCGCCGTGCAGGCCGGTGACAACGCCGTGGCGCAGAAGAGCGCGGTGGAGATCCAGCGGGAGATCGCCACGCGCTGGAGGAAGCTGGTGGACAAGAAGAAGACCGGCCCTTGCTGATGCCTTAATCGTACGAATGGATCCGTATTACTTACTCCCTCCGTTTCAAATTACTTGTGGCGACAAATAATTTGAAACGGAGGAAGTAGTAGATGATGCCTGGTTCTTTGATCTGTGATTTGTTTCTGCAAACGCTTTGTGCACGGAGCAGCCCTGAGGCTGTGTTTGTAGTCTTAATGCGTACTAGTGTGGCTTATGGATATGCCTGTTCTTTCGTGTTCTGTCAGATCAGTGTTCAGGAACCAGAAATAATGGAAGTGGAAGTTGATTTTGTGCCGGGTCTTGGAAACCAAATTAGGCAACTCAGCAGCAACAGGTCATCTCTATACTACACTTTGCTTCCCATTTGTTTCCTACCGATGCCATTCGATTACCTTCGAACACTGATGCATCACGGAATACCCAGTACAATACGAGACAACTAGCACAGGGATTGAAAAAAAATTTAGAGTTCAAGGGCTAAAAACCCGGTCCCACTTGCATTGCAAAAGACCATGATTCAGCGTTTACAACCACAGATCGATCAACCCGCCAGGTACACTATCCACGCAAACCCCAACCAGCTAGTTACATCATTGTTCCAGAAAACATCACTAACAAGCAACACTTCACACAACACCTAGCTGACTCACATCAATTCTTCAGAATCTGCCTACCAGATACCCGGAGACCTTCCTCTTGAGACGCCCACCCCCTCACCATCATGCAGGTCAGGGGCAGGTGCGATCTGCATTGGCCTCATGGCCAGCCTCTCCAGAGAAGTGCGCGCGTCTTCGAAACCAACGGCCATCTTCAGAGGCACGACGACAGCACCTGAGCATCGACAGTACCAAATTCCACACTTGTTTCATGTTCCTCCAAGCCACATCCTGAAAGCACGTAGCATTTCTTAATTTCCACAATGCCCAACACACTGCTGAAGAGACTGTGTTAATAACCCCAAACTTTTTCGTACAAAGCCAGAGTTTAGCAATCGACTCATAATCCCCACCTAAACTGAAGCCAGCCATCTCAGACACCATTAGCCAAGCTTGCCTAGCAACTACACAGTCAAAAAACAGATGGTGGACAGACTCCTTTTCATTACAAAATAAGCACATGACATTATCCAATTTTCTTCTTTTTTCTAAATTGTCTCTAGTGAGCAGCTTATTATTAGATAGCAACCACAAAAAGAAAATGATTCTAGGGGGGTACAATTGTTTTCCAAACAGCAGGCACATAAACTGGCACTACCCATTTGAAATTTATCACCCCATAGAGAGACTGATGAGTAGACCCAGCTGAACTAAATTGCCACACTGACTCATCTTCATCTCCAGACAACACTAAAGATTCAGCAATATTCACTAGCTCCTCCCACGTCTGGAAAAGCCTTCTATCCACACACCTCTGTTGACGGCAAAATTGGCCGGGCAACACAGTGACCCTCTCCTCTGATGGATGAAGGTCGTGATTATACGGAGTCACCAAATCGATGTCTCGTTTTTGTAGAAACACACAACTAGTTTACAAGCAAACTAGCAAAGGGATAAACCTCGATTTCGATGAGGGAATCGACTGTTTTACAAGTAAGAACAGTAAAGAATAACTAATCCAATCTCGCCGGAGCGGGCGGCTAGTTTACAGGCAAACTAGCAAAGCATAGCTATTCTACTCTAGACCTAGATGCAAAAAGGAAGAACGAAAATAGTAGATGTGTTTGACGATTGATCGGGGGGCCTGCAATCGGCCATGCGCCTAGTATATATAGGCTGCCTGGACTACGGCGTGATTCAACTCGATTACGGCCTGTTCCTATATCAAAACCGAATCAATCTGTTAATTCAAAAGGAAAGATAAAGATCCTGCGCCGTCCTCACAAACGTGCTGACTTTGGAGTCTTCTTGAATCGGCCTCCTTCCTATTATACACGGCGTACGGGAGCCAGCCTTTCCGTCTCGAAGCATGATCGAGTTCACTTGCCATTTAAATAATTGTGCCGTACTCCAATAGGAGATTAACCAATGACCGTGACAGGCCTGCATTGAAAGCATGGCTTTGTCATTCATCTTCTGCGGTCTGCTCCAGAAAACTAATCACAGTAGCATCCGGCTTCTCTTTCCTTGTTCTACCAACAAATGGATTAACTGGCTTTTGTATTAGCAATCAGCATTACGTACTTTCTTCTCTCCAAACTGCCAATTACTCAGTTAACTTATTCGGTCAATCAAGAGCCAAATGAATCCAACTATTCGGCCCCTCAACAATTTGATGTTACTTGCTCGGTGGCTTCAGCTCCTCATGGCGTCGTCCTGCCGTCCTTGAAGACTTGATATGCGCAACCTGGACGTGTTGCTACAAAGTAAACCAGCGATATAGTTGCCCTGCTTTAATCACCTTCCCGCCAGCACCCAAAGTTTCCTTGGTGACAACACTTCTTTCACAGCATCCTGCATGCCTAAGTCCTCTCCGTCATCTGCTTCCTTCTGACACGTAGCGGCGTGCTTAAATAGGAGAATGAGCTCTCCGGCAACTCAACATATATCTGGAGAGGATCAGCAATAGTCGCTTGCTCTCAGGAGCCTGCTTATCATTGACATGTACCAAAACCGGACAGCTTGAGCAAACCTGGACGGCGCACACACAATGGACGTGTCTCTGAATAACAATCAGAGATTGTCTGGATCTTGCAACCAATGCGAGCTTGTATCTACTAAAGGAGAAAGACACGTGCATGCCGAAGTTTTCTAGGACATACAACGTCTCCTCCCTCGGCTAGTCTCTGCTCTTCTGCTCCATTCATACCTAACAATCAGCTTATACCATAATTTGCTAATAATGTCAAATTTGGCTATCAACAACCTCCTAAATGTGCATTTTAATTGGGACCCATCCCAAATTTTAGCTACTGCTGAGTTCTGTTCATTCACAATACAATAAATCTCTCAATACTGTTGGCAATACGCTGTACTTTCGGCGCCCTCTCCTTCGTCGTGGTCCCACCAGCTTGTGTCGCTGCACGTCGCGACGGCGTCGTCGCCGCTTCCTTACCTGTGTCCCCACCTGGCCGTGAGATCATCTCGTTTCGCCTCCTCTTCCTTCACAGTGGGTATGTGTTTGTGGCGTTCTACGTGGCCTGCATGCGTATCCTGGTTAAAACGACTGTGTTCGTCGTGCGTCCAACGAACCAACCTCTCGACTGCATGCGTATCCTGGTTAAGACGACGTGCTCGTCGTGCGTCCAACGAAACAGCTTCTCGACATGCATACCCGCAGTGTGGTGTCCATGCATTGTTCCGAAAAACCAACATGTGATTCATGCATGAGGTAGGGGTTATGCATTAGACACGCATAGGCGTCGTATGCTCTCTGTGAGCGACGTGCCGGTTTCCGCCGTTGCCAGCTTCTCTGCGCGCCGACGGCTGGTTCAGCTGCATATGTTTAAACCTCGACTCTGTGCCATGTCGCCGCTAGAGTGATTGGATCTGATCTCGCCCCCAGTTTCTACTCTGTTCGACCACCGGTCTCTACGCTGTGTACGTATAGCAGCCTACATATTTCGGATTCATGTTCGTTTATGCTTTTCTCATCGGTACTTCTGTTGTGTCGTCGTTGCAGCGGCGTTTTTTGGCCTCGCTGTTTACTCTCGTTGACAACTCGTACTGCAATTTCTATTCTAAAAGGTACCGTTGCCCCTGCCCTTTTTCATGTTTAAACGTTGCCTGAGTGGTCACGTGGATCCCTTCATGCGTATTGTTGTTATACTTATACCTATACGTAACCTGTTATGTACATAGGTTGTTTAGTTTGATTGCTGGTTGGTGGTCGCTGTGGCTCTTAGGATAACCTGTTGGACCAATGCTCTATGGCCGATGCTTCACTTATTTCCTCTCCGTTTATCTTACCATTTACATTCTTTTGGGACGGTGCCGTCTCAGTTCTCTGGGATGCCTGCTAGGAGCCAAAGAGTTGCCTCCCCTTCCTCCCTCTGTAACGCGCGGAGGAGGCCGGGAGACAATGTGAACTCAGCATTACCGCGATTGGGTGCGGTGGTATTCTATACAATGATGATAGAGCGAACTATTTTGAATATATTGCCGCTGCCCTGTACAACATAAGGTATACGAACCTTACGTGTGGTGACAGGTGCCAAAGGTTCGATAATCGTGTTTCGTGCATGCCAAACACGCGTACTCAATGCCGTCATGACGAACAACCAAATGAGAGCACAAAACAATGTATAAAACATGAGGTTTGCTATGGTGTGTATAATCAATGTGGTCATTTATTTATCTAGATCTAATGGTTAAAAATAAAGAGATATCTATTGAGAGCTAATTTAAATAGTGGATCAGTACTAAATTAGTGTGGGTCAGGTACCAAAATTATTAATTTATTAATAACATAATAAAAATCAACGGCTGAGATTAAAGAAAACCTCAGGTACCCCAGAAACACCGTAGCGGAACTCCACAAAATAACAACGAATCACGTGGCTGGACTCCATGCCGCCACTCACAGCACTTGCTTGCTTCTTCCTTATTTGCATTCTTTTTTTTTTGCAAATTTCAGTTACAAGAAAGATGCACATGCTAGTTACTTCCTCATAATTTTGTTTGTTGATGTTAGTTAGTGCCAAATTGAATCAAGCAAATTTATCGTTTTTATCTGAATACCCTCTAATCAACTGATCCATTTTTTTATCGTTTTTCTTTGACCAGCAACATATGCACTCATGTTTATTTGCAATGTAAGATTTGTGCTATAACATTTATCATGAAACATATTTACAAACATATCAACTGTTTTATCTGAAGGGTATATTTTTATATATATTGCTAATCAAAGTATTGGTTGGTTTCCTATAAGATATATTCATTTCATATATGTATGATAAACACAGAATAACGTGCATTTCCCTCCTACTCTGATGTGTGTGACCAGATCATACTTTGATACATATAACTAGATCTAGCTGTAATAGTACGCGAAACTGTGCCCCTACTTTCACAAACTGATCGAACTCTTCAATCACCAATAAACTTCATGCAAAACACGGCACTGTCCCTACAAAAAGAAGACATGCCCCCATCTTTCCTTGTACACATGAACACAAGACCATATAAAATTCTGCCACTTGAAGCACAAGATTATCTCAACTAGATGATGGGAGACATGCCGTTGTGTAGATTTTTTTTTGTTTTGCCACCTATACTGATAGCTGTGATATGAGTAACGCAATGGCAGACAGATTGTAGGGCAATGATGATACGGAAACGCAATGGCAGAGACAAACAATTCATCTCACTCTGTACTTTCGAGATGGGGATTGCTAGCCATACCTTTCAGTCGGAGGACGAGGCACTCGATGGGCGCAGCAATCCGTCAGGCGTCAGCGGGAGTGCTCGATCGGTGCAATCCGTCAGTTGCCGGTGCTTGAGAGCTGGACCTGCACACGCTATTGTTAGCTGCGGGGAGCACTTTCTGCATATATGGTTGATGCATATTACTGTACAAGCTAAGCATCTCACTCATGACTCATCACCATATAATCCAAATAGCACACCATCTTAAACAGAGACTATGAATATCACATTACAATATTTATGTCAACCCTAAGGATAGGGTAAGTCTATCTATGCAGAATCCGAGTCTGATGAAAGTCTGGCTTCTCAATGCCACTCTGGGTTTGAAGCCCACCTTCTTGACGATACTTTCGCCATCACCACCCTCTTTAGCCTCCACATGAAGGCTCAGCAAGCCCTTTCTTTCCTCCTCCTCGACTGCAACAACACAGCGCTGGAATCTGACCAGCCCGTCATCAGTGACCACCACCTTCCTGTCCAGAGAGTCAAGCAGCACAAAATCCTCGTCTATACCAGCAGTGCGTGCGATGAAACGGGCCATGAAATCAGTGGATCCTCCAATGACTTGGACTTCAATGGCTGCCTCAACCGCATTTTCCAGATGCGCAAACACAAACTCCATGGTGGACTCCACCGTTCTTCGGGCAAAGGCAGCGTATCTCATGAGAACAATGTGGTCGTAAAACAAGGCATGGTAACTCAAAACCTTGTCCTCACACTCAAACGGTGTTCCATTAGTTTTGACCTTCAGGCCAACCTCAAATAAGACAGGATTTATAAGGACGACAGCACGACTAGGACCTGTGAGCTTCAAACAAGCGTCCTGCATTACACACACAAAAACAAAGTTACTTTCATATGCTTGGTATCAAGAATTATACTGTATGCACATGTATCGTCAAACTAAAATGTAATATAAATGTGTTCTTTTGTGCGGAGGACTTTGGGCCTACATGTTGATGCAAACAAAACTGAAATGACGGTGACTCCACACCGTACCTCAGACACTGAGTGGTTATATTTTCTTACCAACAAGCACACAACAGTAAGCGACCATAGATGGCTAAACAAAGCTACAGCTTTTGGTTTCACAAAATTTCAATTTTGATGACAGAAATTTTGCTCAATTCACATTTGGAGGTTCCAATCATTCAGAATGTTGCATATGTTCCATTCAGTCAACAAATGATGAGAAGTCAAATATTTTATACAAAGCAACAATGAAATGTGAATTCACCCTGCACACCACGTGACTTCTAACACGGCCATTATTTTCAAAATAGAGTATACAACAGACATGCGACAGTTAACAAAGTTATAGTGCTTGTCAGAGGTGTGAGCTGTAGGATTGCATATATTCCTTCACTTTCAATTTTGTGGCAGCATTGGTTCAATCACATAGATTTAGAGTTTCCGACTACTCAATAGTAGAATGATATGGGTTGTATATGACAACAAGCTGGATCATACCACTATAAGAAATGACTACAACATTCAAACGCCAAAGCACTATACCATGTACAGCTAGATGACAATTAAGTTGAACAGAACATAACCTTTAAAATGCAATCACTCAACAACAGTATATGTTCTGAGACAGAGAAATAAACAATCATATAAGAGTAAGCACATCGAAGTTGTGAGCTTTAGGATGACAGAAGTTCCTTTAACACCCATTTTTGTGGCTGTAGATTGCCTCAATCATAAATATTGGAGTCTGCTATCATTTAGCATGGGAACATAGGTTCCAATAATTTGATTAGGACATGACAACTACATGAATCAAACTACTAGCCGGAATATAAAACCATAAGTGTACTCACCAAAATGGGTGATGTCCTTACCTTGGCTGAGGCCAGGGTCTGGCAGTCCTCCCTCTCGCGGCGGAAGAGGTATATTCGCTTCTGATCAAGAGAATCACGGGCAGCAATATGGCCGTAGACATCCAGCGGCCACTGGAGGCCTCCCATGATCTGTGTCACCTTCACCGAAAAGATCTGAAGCATGTCCCTCGGCCAAGCATTGATAGGCAGCACCGGTCCATCCGTTAGACTCTTCGCCTTGATACCCGCTGCACGGACACAGCATATTGGATTGTTCATTCATCAAAAGGTAATTGTGCAGAGCATTTATGATTTGTCAAATCAGTAACGAAGAAACAGAACCATACTGAACATGTTCCCTTGACAGGAAGGTAAATCGCGCATCAAAATCAGAACCTTGTCAAGATTGAAGATTCTAGCACAAACTTACTCTAAGTCTGATGAAACAGACATCGACAGGAAGGCCTCAGCTCGAGAAGGAATGGCCCGCCCAACTATCTCCTAGAGAACGAATGAAGACGACGAATCTACTCACTCTCGTCCTCAAATGAGCCAGTTTTGCCATAACCCTCGACCCACTTCCGGCGGTAGTAGTCAAGGAAATGAATCTCGTCGTCGTCCATGTACTCCTCATGGTCGCCCACA
>VSTD030000740.1:0-14781 GCA_008808055.3 Sporobolus alterniflorus
ATCTGGGGGGGGAGGGGAGGTTGCCAGCCAAGGCCCAAGAACAACCTGGGTAGGAAAATAAATGGGCTTTCGCCAAACCAAAAGCTGAGAGAACCGTCAGATCGCCGCAAGCCAGCCTCGGTCGATCAGACGGTAGAAGGTGGGGGTGACGCTTTTTTGTTTCGGCAATTATATAGGCAAAAGTGTAGTGCCACATCGAGAAATCATGAACCAATGCAACAACTTAAAAGGAGTATCATCACAAGAATCTATGTGCTAACGTTTAAGGCGATGGGAGGCAGTAATACTCCACACGTCGGTAAGGGGTATTATCGTGCACCACTGTGTGGTGCATTGGCACATAAAAATTTTTGGACTCCCAATGAAGGTAGAAAACACCCTCGTCAAAGCAAAAATCAAAAAATACACCAGAGCATTAACCTCCGCCCGTAACAACGAAAGAAGCTTCGCTTTAGCCCCAAAACCACAGGGGCGACACTTTCTAACTTAACAGGCATGAAATCAAAAGTATAGTACCACTTCATTAAACTAGGGAGAGCAACACACCTCAAAAAGGACAGCACCCAAGAACTGTCAAGCCTACACACAGAAATCGCTGTGCAACCATCACAACCGGTTGTGCGGCAATATCACGTGTAAGTCTTTTTTGCATAACATAGTGACAGAAATGAAAACCTTCATCTCAATCCCAACTCATGGGGGTGACGCTTTTGGTGGAGAGTTCACCAAGAATCACAGGATCGGCTCATCGGGTTAAGCCTCACCTCCGAGGGCTACTACAGGGGGTGAGCCTTTGCATGACCTCAAGCGGCCCCGTCAGTTGGGATATCAAACTCGCCTTTGCATGTCGGAAAGTGTTTTGCAGGTGGCTAAAAAGACCAGGGAGTTCTCAGGTAAAGGTTTAGGTAGGCGTGGAGGGCAAAAGATCTCACTATCGTGCCACCAAAAGTCACGAGTCGAAGGTGTCACAATGACCACAAATCTAAGGTCGCTGAGCCAGCATCGACATGCATCAGCATCTCATTGGGATGTTGTAAAGTGGTGTCTCAATGTAATGGATTGGATTACCCCCCAGACCGTATACTCTATTGGCGGGGTAGGTGGTTAGGGGTATTTCAGGCATTGTAATGAGACACTTGACCTCCCCTATAAATAGACCTGCACAGGCACCCTGAGGGGAGAGATATTGATTGACAACTATTTACATCATTCTCCGTGCCATTTTCCTTTGCTTGTTGTGTGTCATCTACCCTTCTTGTTGGAGTTCGGTAGCTCTCAGCTATCAAACCTCAACACCCTAAATTATCTCCTTGAAATTCCCCATTCTTATAATATCTCCAAATTAAGTGTGAATGAGGCTTATATGGAAGGACTTAATTCTCATCTTGACCACAAAAGTGGGAGGTTCAAGAAAGAGTCTCTTCGGGAAAATCTTGAGTCTCTTGGTTAAACCCATCTCTTTGAGACTTGTCCTATCTTCAAGAAAGAAACCTTTCAAGTCCAAAGAAAACTGAAATGGAAGGACTTCATTTATTATCAAAGCAAGCCAAGGTCAAAAATTGGAATGAGGACCAATTTGGAAATTCCCAGTCTTATCTTCATTATTTCAAGACATCAGCTATCTTTATCTTTGAGCAATATTTGAAAGGATTTGAAAATCCTCTCTAGGAATATCTTGAATCACTCTTTGCCATCTTAATATCTCTCCTATTTTTTAGCTCTCAAATGAATTCTTAGTGAGAAATGGAATGCATATTCCTCCCATAAATCCTCATATCATATGTGATGAAGAAAATCTATTTTTTGGACTGGTTTTCACTGTTTGCTAGTGCAGACCGGTCTCACCAGTCTCCAAAACTGACTCATGACCCTCTCTCTCCAAAACAGTTTTTCACTTCTCAAACTTCATCTCCACGAAGAGATCTCAGTTCATGAGGGCCCCCATTGGTGATTTGGGTTCTCCTCCTTGAAAATCTTGATTCCTAGGCCGTATTTGGTGCCTCGTTCATAAGTAAGTCACATACTCTCTTCTTCAAGTGATTTCTCACATGGAGACCCATCGGTGAGAATGAGCCATAACTGGTTCTTCATCATATTCAACTATGACAGGTCTTGGTGACCCCCCTAAGGTCCTAGCTTGGATTGAGATCAATCCCTCCCTCAAGATTTTGAATCCCTCATCCAAGTCAAGGTAATCATGACCAAATCCTTTCTAATCTACTTTCTAGGGTGAACTCCATGACTCTATTTCTTGTAAAACACTCCTAGTATGTCTAGGAACCTATCCCTAGTAGATCGATAATTTCCATCGTAAACATTGCATGGATTCAAATTTTCAGAAAGATTGTGAAGATCGGTCAGACTGGTGTGCCAAACCAGCCAGACCGGTTGCATCTGTCAGCTCTAAAATCCTATCTATCAGACTCCTATAGCAATGTTTTCCATCATGGTTATCTGCATCCTCCTCAAATTCGTTTCTGCAGAGTCTATGTTTTGACCTAACTGGTCAAACCGGTGTGACAGACTGGTCAGACCAGTTTATGTGTCCAGAAACTCCTTTTTGCAGTTCAGAGATCATTTATTCATTTCTTTCTTCTTCTTTTTTTGTTCCTGGGAACTTATACATGTGTTCTATACCTTGTATCTCATGAAAGGCTAAAAATATGTCCTCCGGAAGACCAAGCACACAATACTATGAGAGGAGAAAGAAGAGTCACCAGGATGTGGATGCCGGCAACGGCAGCTCAAGAGATGTCCCTCTACGAAAATCAACAAGAGCAGTTGCACATAGGGATCTCCCAATGGGTCATATGCACATTGATACAGAAATAGAAGAAGAGGAAGAACACATTGTCTCATCAAGTGAAGATGATGATGTGGAGGATGAGAATTACCGGATCTCTCCTAGTACAGCTAGGGGAGCTGCCATTTACGATGATGAGGATGAAGATTTGGATGACATTGAGGATGAGCTAAGAAATCAAGTTGCAGAAGAGGAAGAGGAAGGGGCCGAAGGGATTGCAAATCCCCAACAAAGAGGAAGGATTCCTTTCCATCGCAAACCAACCATAAGAAGGTCGCACAAAACTTTGAGCTATAATGCCAAATGCTACCGAGGCAAAGGAACAACAAAAGAAGTGAGAAGGTTTCAGAAAATTGACCCAAGACCTCAACAAAAAGGGTTTACAGACTAGGTTTCACATTCATTTTTAGCAGGATCTTTATGAAATTGTGATTATGTTAATGAGAAGGATAGTGTCCGAAGCTCAATGGGTGGATTTGAGTCACATGGCTGAGCAACAAGACCCAATTTTCAATTAAGTTATTGTTGCATGTGAAAGTTGTCACATAAAGAGGTTCATGGGATTTCATTATGATTGGAACATAAAGGTCATAGCTTAGTTATATGTCACTTGTTCATTGAGGAGGCAGAAAATGTGAGGGCAATGCATTGGATAACAGAGGGAGAATGTACCATATCACCTTTGATGAGTTTGCCACTCGGTTATCATATGGGCAAGCAGACAAAGATCGCTTTAGAATTCTTATCCATAACCCGCTTGATGAGAATGAGATAAAGTTCATGTATGCCCCAGGACAAGAAGGCAATGTAGGGACCATCAATGACCTATACACATTTTATTCAGTTCTGAACAGACTCTTTAGAAAGACTATTTGTCCAAGAGATGGGGATCCAACAAATATTTCTCAATTTGCCAAGAATTTGCTAGCCAACATGAGGGATGGGGCATCGTCATTTAGTGTGATTGACTTCATTTGGGAAGAGATCAAAGGCATTTCCATGAACCCTCAAAAGACTTGTGGTTTTGCTCCCTATCTTATGTTCATGATTGAATATGTCACTAATAGGAGCTTTCCAAAGGATGAATTCCATATGCCTATTAGGCCTATCCCCTCCAAGGAGCCCATTGTTCCTCTAGCCCAAGTTACCTCTCCTCCAAGACCAGATTCAACTCCTCAGCAGCAGCAGTGAGAAGCAGAACCGGTCAGACTAGTAGGATCAACCGGTCACACCGGTAGAGGTGACCAGGGGCAGTCCTACTCCCAGTAGCGTGAGAAGTCCTCTTATCCAATCAAGAAGATGTTTGGGTTACTTTTTGGCATGTGTCACTCTCACCATGATGTGGAAACAAGGCTTCATGAGGAAAGAAAAGCCCGGAAGAAGCTTCACAAAGACATGAAGGAAGTAAAGAAAGCCCTCTACCCGAACAAGATTCCTCCTCCTGGTTCTTGGGAATGAGAAAGCAAACCCTGTTTGAGCAAAGATATGCAAGCTATGAGAACTTTGTTCCATCTCACCCATTTGCTCTCTATGCAAGTACCCACTCAAATAGGGTTTGATTCTCAACTTGGTGGAGATCTTGGACAGCAAGGTCAACCCTTTGATGCACCTCTAGAGCAGCTGAGACCTAGCATGGCTGATCAACTCGCTACCGACATCTTTGGTGGTCCAATTCCCGATATGGCTAGTAGCTCTCTCACCTCCTTTACTCACACTACTATGCCCTCATACTTTGACTCATCTCTTTACATTGGGCCAGGATCACATTGGGATGCACCTCATGACTATGCCCCTCATGACCAAAATGATCACTAGAAGTCAAGGCACCAAGCTCCTGCATACTCCAATTTTCTTCTTTTTGGTTGATTGTTGACAAAAGGGGAGAAGAAATTGGATTAAAGCTTCAAGACTTATCTCTGAAGATCCTAGGAGTAAAATTAAATTTCTAGAGTCTTTGTGTGAGACTTGTATCTATTTTCTAGTTTCTGTCTGTCTAACCGGTCAGACTGGTTTCAGTGATCGATCAAACCGGTCTTATGTTCATCAGAACTCCAGTCTATAATTTTTTTATGCTTTCATCATTGGACTTGAGAAAATATTGTAATGTGTGCTACTAGATGTTTTATGCTTCTATGAATATCAATGTAATATTTATGCTTTGTTATATTTATTCTCATGTATTGTAATACTCTGTGTGAAGAAGCATGTATTGTTTGATGCATGTGTTGTTGCTAGCTAAGTCAGCAGACAAGTCAAACCGGTGGCCTCAACCGGTCAGACTGGTTTTGGGGTCAGTAGGAGGTCAAGTCGGTCAGACCGGTGTGCTGCACTGGTCAGACTGGTATCTTGGTTAATCCTTGCTCCTTCTTTTATCTGTGTGATAATTCCTATCATATGCATCATGTGTATTGTTTGTGGCACATTCACACTTGTTTTTCACCCTCACGAATTGAGAGATCTAGGCACCCTAGTGGGTTTCGGTGTTTGAATGACAAAATGATTAAAGAGCTAATGAGTTTTGCTAAGTGTGAAACAGAAAAAATGTCCTGTAAATATATTGAGATTATTCATTCTTCAAAACATATGTTATGGCTAATTGATTGCACACTTTGAATGTCATATGACAAGAAGAATTCCATCAAGAGAAAAAGAAGAACAAATAATTGAAGACGTATCTTGGAATATATTCAAGACAGGAAGACATATTCATCTACATCAACATAACAAAGAATTACCAATGAAAGCTTATTGATGACACGAAGAAGATGTGTGAATCATGATAGTAATTGAAGAAGGATCAACAAGGACTTGGCTATGATGAATCATACATCAGAAACGAGCAAGCGGGAATCTTAGCATCGAGATATCGGATTTGATGGAGAAGGGCAAGTGAATGTTTGAGTTTGAGGTATCAATCAAGCCATGGAGAGTCACATAGTTCTAAGTGTTGATATTTATTGAATCAAAGAAATGAAGGTGACATGGACAAGAAGAGTAGTTATGATTATATGAGACGGATAAATCCGTTCTCACCGGCTTAAGGCAAAGTTTCTCAAGTCAAGATCATGTTGAGACCCTCAAGCATTGACAAAGATGAAAAACGGCAAAAAGAAGAATCAAGTTGAGAAGCTCAAGTTTATTCAAAAGTGTTTTTATCTTCTTCTTGAGTATAGGTCATCATACTATAAAGAGGTATGCAACATGAAGTTCTTGACAAAATCAAAGTGCTCAAAAGCCAGAGAGATTCCAAGAGTGAGCTAAGGTAACCAAATTGAAAGAGTGTTCTAAAAAACCGAACTAGTTAGACCGGTCTGACAGACCGGTGTAACCTGTCTTAGAGCAAGTCTAGTCCACAAGACTTGTCTGGCCTGTTTACCAACTTCCAAAGTCGTTTATCATTCTTGTCCGGTCTTGGACCAGGCTAGTCTGGTAAACAATATGATAATTGGAATTTGAATTCTCACTGGACTAGTCTGGTGATCACTAACCCAAATGACCAAAACAGAGGATTTCCTTCAAAGAGTCCCCTGAGATAGTTAGGGGTCACCCAACCGGTCAGACCGGTATGGTGAACCGGTCTGGTCTAATAGTCCAATGACTAGTTTTTTTCCAGAAACACTATAAAAGGGCCTCCACCCCCTCTCTCGAGGGTGGTTGGTTCTTGACCATTTGCACGATACTACAACAACCCTTTGAGCTCTCCCCAACCTCTCTTTGTGAGATCTAAGCCTTAGGTGCAAAATTCTTGAGTTGGGTTGAGAGATTTGAGTTGTGAGTACAGGTTCTAAGCCTTGAGCACTTTGGGTTGCGTCAAGCACTCATGAAGCATTTGTTACTCTAGGAGGTGAAGCCTCCTAGACAGCTAGGCATCACCCTAGAGCTCCCAAGCATGTGGTGAGTCTTGGGAAACTTTGTGAAGGTCATCTTCGCCTTCGAAAGGAAAGAAGCAAGCTAGTGGATCGAAAAAATGGTTAAAACAGACCCGACATGGAGTTGGCCTTGTGAGAAACTCAAACTTCCTCAATGGAGATGTAGGGATCATGGGGTTGGTGATTCTGAACTTCTGTAAATAAATCTTTGTGTCATCTTCCTTGATTTACCTTTCGCTTAATTATCTAGTTCATAATTGTGCTTCCGCTTTATATAGTGTAATGTGCTCTATTATTTAGTAGATATTGTGTATATCTATTTTTAAATATCCCTAGAAGTACATTGCACATCTCTGTGAACTAGATTGCCTTTTGGTGGAAATTCAGTTTGAATTTACCTTTATCGGCCAAACCGGTCCAACCTGACTAATTGTTTTTAAAGAATGTAAAATTCAGGTTTTGCCTATTCAACCCCCTCTAGGCAACTTTCACATACTCCTTGTGTCACCTTGGCTAAACGTGACACTGGATGCTATTCAAGGAGTTGAGCAATCACACAACATAAATTAGAACATAATCCATGACTACTTCCATGCCAACAAGAAGTTCGATTCCGATTGCTCTCAAGGATCTCTAATAAATCATTGGTGTGGCATACAACATGATTTGAATGTTTTTGCTAGTTGTCTTTCTAAGATTGAGGCTAGAAACCACAATGGTTGGTCTGTTGATGACAATGTTTGACAACATTCCTCCTTCATTTCTGTATTTGTTGGTTGCCTTACAGTAGTATATACCATGATTTATTATAGTATTTGATAACATTGCAAGTCGTGGGTGCACGTGCAATGTTCAAGGAAGATGACATGCTTCACAACAATTTTTCATACATGCATTGCTAGAAGATACTAAAGAACAACAATACTATGAAAGACATCAGTCTGAAATTCTTTGAAAATGATTCGACTAATAGAGTTATCCTTGACTGCTGGAATATTAAGTCTGTCATAGAGTTTTCATTTAGTCTGAAATTCTAAGGCAAGTATGCGACCAGTGCTGTCACCCACCACATAGCATTCCCTCCTGATAGCGCTTCTTCTCCATAGCCCTGGCCCCGTTTGCCGCCCGTGGCTTCGGTGGCGTCACCTCGCTGCACCAGCACCCGCCACCAAGGCTACCGCTGCCCCCAAGAAGCTTCTAAAGTCGGAATTCATCTCCTCCACCCCCTCCCTCCCCCTGAGAACCTCAAAATGCTAACCCTACCGGCGATAACTGCCACCCATGATGCGGTAGCATCTTCACTACCACGTGGCACCGCCCGCCCTATCGTCGTGTCGCACCACCCATTGTGGATTCCTGACCGTTTCCACAATGCTCTGCTTTCTCTTTTTAAATGGGCTGGCCCATGACTGGGGTAGGTTGGGCCTTATGCGCATCAGAAGCACCCTCACTTATATGACACTTTGGCCCCAGAAAATAAATCAGATTACAATCATGAAGATCATTGGCGTGTTTGGATTGAGCTCACTATAAACGTTTGTTCTCACCATCCTATTATACTTCGTTGAGATAGCCAACAAGGCCAATTATATGCCTTTTGACATTGGTATAAAAGGGGACAGGCTGATAAAGAACCCTTTGGAATCTGTAATTGTTAAACTAGTTTGTAACTCCGTGCGAAACAGCAGGAATTTCAACCTATTTTTTATGAAATAGTTGAAATGTTGTATTATAATAATAGGAGCACACATTACATACAAATGTCAAATAATTTGCCGATGATTCAATTTGCAAATATATGTGAAATAACAATGCATTATTGCGACATGGTAGAATTATTATTTATCCATCGAAGCATCTTTATGAATTTAGAGTATAAAAATTATTAGCATAAACTTGTTGTGATAAACTTTATTATGAACAGAAAAATTGCCACTAATATTATATTTATGAAAAAAAACTGAACAACTTCTTGCGGTAGGTCTTCAAATTCAACCTTATAATTTCTTTGTACTCCATAACGGTGACGACGAAATGTTCCTCTAGGAAAATGAAATGATCATTATTTTTTTATTCAAAGACCTTGTTGGTGTAGTTGTTCGTGAATTGTTCGGCATCGAATAGCAGGGCCTCTGTTGGTAACACACTAAACGGTTTGATGAAGGTGATGTAGTGTAGTGTGGTCAAGTCCGTTTCGACACCTGATTTGTAGAAAGAATTCATTGCTACAAAAGATTTGAAGATCCTGCTAAGACAAAAGAGCAAAATTATTAAAGTTAATATTATGCATAAAAATAGAATGGAAAGTGTCAATAAGAAATATTGGAACTCGAAGATCGCTGGTTAAAATTTAACTCAAAGGGGCTCCTCCATGTGGCATTGAGTCAAAATTCTACTTAAATGGGATCGTGCACAAAAACAGTAAAAAATAACGTAATTGTAGTACACAAGAATTTGTTCTTAAAAATTGTATAAGGTTTGTAAATCATATTTCCTTCCCAGGTGGAACCGTTTGCATCCCAGTAGCACTTTTTCTTAATTCCATGGGCGCAGCCCACCCTGTGCTAGGCCCACATTTCCGCGCTTGGCCCAACATGTGACACCATGGACCGCACTCCTATGGCCCACTATACCGTGCCACCCACCCCTCCCCTTGACAAGCCTATGTTCCAGCACCTGGCCTAGCATTTCACCGGACGGACCACGATACATGCCATGCCACAAGCAAACCCTAGCGATGCATTTTATTCTGTGAGCTGGGCTCATATCGGCATGGACCAAGGTACCACTGTCTACCGTGGACCGCCAAAGGACTCCCCGGCATAGCTCCTATTTAACCATCACATGGACCCAGTGTATGGTCGATCACCGTGTGCCGGGCATGGAAATAGCGGCGGAGGTCCTTGATCTTCCGTGCCCGGCCTGCTCTGGCACCAAATCTCACTGGAAGGGCGTGGGGAAGGAGCGGATGGCTTGGGGGACCTTACCAGCACCAGATTGTAGCGGAAGATGGATGTATAGATGGTTCTGTTGTGAGAATGGTGGATGCGACTGGGTCGTGGTCCTCGTTACGGCAGGGGAGCTCTAGCGATTGATGGATGATGGTGGGGGTAGGTGTGGTGTGGAGAGGCCGCTTCTCTGCACCCATTTTATACTCAAGGGGTGGTGTTGCTGTGATGATTCTTCAAATGGGAGCGGCCGGCGACGAGGGGAATGAATGTCGCATTATTGTTCTTCGGTTGCTGCCACTTGAGGATGTCGGATGGATGGGAATTGACACGGGTTGACGCTTCGGCAGCGAGGAGCCTTGACGGCAGGGAGGCAGCGAGTCACCACGACTTCCAGCGGAGGCATCGGGCAACTCAGGAAACGGTGCCGACGAAGAGTAACAGAAATTTGATGTGGCTACTATGCATGTCAAGAGAATTCAATGGTGTGTTTCCTCTATATAGTTATATTTGATAACCATGACTACATTGCATATATCGAGCTACATTAAAGTGGCGTTTGGTTGGAGGGAGTTGCGGAGCCACCCGGAGCGGGTGAGATTCTTCATGATGCTTGGTTCAAGAGTGCGGAGCGGAGCCATCACCGAATATGGAATATTCCCTCAATATGTGGAACCGCTCCGCTTGAGAAAATTGATCAGCTCCGCATGCTCTAACGCCGACTCTGCAACTCATGCTCCGCTTCGCCCTGCCCCTGATGTGACCTGCCTCAACGTGCTCCGCCCCGAGGTGTTCTGACAAGTATTGGTACCCGGGGTGTCACCCCGCATAGACTCGGAAGGTCCAATAAGAGATCCGTTATGACTCAGCCCACCATCCAAAAGATTCTAGAGGACCATGGCACACTTTCTAAGACGTAGATATCTATAAAAATATATGTAAAATAAGTAAGTAAAGATAAAGTCCTGATTGGAATTATGTTATAACCGACTCGATTATCTTTCTTGTAATCTCGCCCCCTTAGATATAAAAGGAGGGGTAGAGGCACCCCCAAAGAGACACGAACTAGAAGTCAGAACAAGTCCGATAAACAACAACCACAACATCAATTGTCCTGAGGAATATAAAAACACATGACATAGGGCTATTATCTTCCGAGGGGTCTGAAACTGTCTAAAAATTCTTATGTCTCCTATGTTATCATCATTCTCTCGATCTTACGATCACCCCTACTCTAAATTATTATCATAAATTAGTATAGTTGGTGTACACCATGGAGCACGACGTTAAGATCTACTTGATCGAGATGATGGCTTCATTCAACGTACGTCAAGATCCATCGAAAGTGGTCGGCTCCGACGGCCTCAACGTGGCAAATTGCACTCTTATGTGGTGGCATGTCCTTCCACGAACGTGACCAGATTGCCTACACTCAGATAAAGGGATAAATTGATCACTGGGCCATGGGTGTCGGCAACATCATCGTCTACGAGGTCGAGCGTGCTTCAACAACGGTCTTGCCGATAATCCCTCGATGGCCTGGATGCACCGCCTGGGATTCGGCTCCCATGTCACCGCCTCAATCCGGCCATATTTCGATTGCCCCGGCACTGCAGCGATTTGGGTTGATTAGTGCACGCCGCTCCTGCCTTGGCTCGCTGCACCAGACAGGGAAGATTTTTTCCTTGATTTTCTCCATCTATCTATAATCTTATGTAAGGTTTCCTTATTATTTCTACATGCGAATCAATGCAGCTAATGTTGGTGAAAAACGCATCACGCGATGTCTTTATTTTTGCATGCACCAATTGTATCCTGGGTTGATCGTATGTGCAACCACTGGGCACTACCGTCCAGACGTCACAGGCGTACCCACCTGAACCAACGATGGACAACGGTCTGGCTCGCAACCTTCCACACCGATTCGTTGATTGGGCAGTGTCCCGTTAGCATCACTCAATATCGATATCGCGTCATGGACAAAAATCACTTCAGCATCCTTATCGTCAATATCACTAGGCAGCTACATCACGCTACGGTTAACGTCGCCTCGGTAGCGCCACGGCAATATTGATTCGGCAACATCATCATCAGCACTCAGCAGCGACATCGCATCACGGTCAAGTCGCTTTGACAGTGCCATCACCAGCATAACTCAACAGCGACACCGCGTGGCCAACATCAATGAGCAGGTCGCATGTCTTATCACCTCAGCTATGAAAGATTTTATATGACCGAGCTAGATGATTGCAGCATCTTACAGCCCGGACACTTAGTCAAAAGCAGATTGGGAGGGATATATGACTCGTTCAACGTTCAAAACTTCAGTATCTCACAGCTTCACATGTTCAAGTGTTAGTCCATGTGCCGTGCGACTGACGGACACTTAGCCCGGCTTGATCTGAGAGAAATCCGAGTATCCAGAAGGATTCGACACCCTTGCAACTCAGGTGAATCAATGTCCTCAAATGTCTGGTCAGGCGAGTTAAGGCTCTATGCCGCGCCACCATGGTACTAAGAACTGATCACACCTGAAAAAAATCATTAACTCAACAAATCGAACAAAGTCCCGATCCGGGTCATCAAAGGCTTCAAATGCTCTATAAACTCGGCGCATGACGTCAATAGTCTTCAGAAATAAGCTAGGAATTACTCAATGAAAAATCCAGACTGCCCGAGCAGACTTGTATTTATGACTCATACACACGACGGCTTCGAATGTCCGAGTCCAAGACACTATGTAAACACTAAGTCTTGGCTAGCTTAAGAAAAAAAAATTCTTATTTCGACACACTGAGTAAGTTCAGGTTCTTGCCATAGGGAGACGCCCCAAGGTTATGATATTTTGTCTCCTATCACTCGGCTATGAGCCAGCACAAATATCTGACTTCTTCACGTTATGACAACACTTCGATGCTCCGAGCTCGGGAGGCTGCGCAATCTTAACACAATCAGTACAACCTTGAGTTGCAGCACCATTGCCAGATGACACGGCAGCATCGTCACCAGCATGACTTGACATCTACATCGCATCATTGTCAAGTGGCCCCGGCAGCGTCGTTGCCAACATGACTCGACATCTATATCAAGACACGGCCAAGTCGCCCCGATAGCACCGTCACCAGTATGACTCAGTAGCACCGTCACTAGCATGACTCAGCATTTACATCATGCCGTGACCATGTCTCCCTGATAGCACCATCGCCAGCATGACTTGACATCTACATCGCATCATTGTCAAGTGGCCCCGGCAGCGTCGTTGCCAACATGACTCGACATCTATATCAAGACACGGCCAAGTCGCCCCGATAGCACCGTCACCAGTATGACTCAGTAGCACCGTCACTAGCATGACTCAGCATTTACATCATGCCGTGACCATGTCTCCCTGATAGCACCATCGCCAGCATGACTTGACAACACCATTGCTAGCATGAATCGACATCTACATCGCCCCGCGGCCAAGTCGCCCCAACAACGTCATCTCCAGCATGACTCGGCAGAACCGTCACCAGCATGACTCAACAACACCATCACCAATATGACTCGACATCTATATCGTGTCACGAACAACTTGCCCCGCCAGCGTTGTTGCCAGCATGACGCAACAACACCGTTGCCCGCATGACTCGACATCTACATTGCGTCATGGTGAGGATGCTCTGACAGTGTCGTCGATAGCATGACTGGACATCTATATTGTGCCACGGCCAAGGCACCCCGGCTACGCCTTCACCGGTATGACTCGGCAGCACCGTCACCAACATGACTCGACATCTACATCGCATCATGGCCAAGTCGACCTCACAGCATCGTCGCTAGCATAACTTGACATCCACATTCCATGAATCAAATAAAAAGCAGAATACTCTGTTCTACTTACCAAACATGAAATGGAGCCACTCCATTTTAAAAAACTAAAACGGAGCAGCTCTGCTCTCACCGCTCTCAAAACAAACACCACCTAATATTACATGGGAAAGAGCATAGAGAGGAAGCATTGAGAAATGAAGTAACCGTTGCTAGTGTCCAGGTGAAAGATGATAAAATAACAAATTTTAAAAAGTCTAAATGGAGAAAGAAGTTACAAAAAGTCAGTCTCTTAAGCAAAGCAAAATCGTTCCACATCTTAAAAAAACTAATTACAGCAGTGTCAATTCGTTCAAAGTTAGCAAACTGCTGGAAAAAATGAAAAAAAGTTAGTATATATTCTGAAAGGAAAAGAAAAGGTCACCGACCTGATGTGCGTCTATTATTTCACATCATGGTGGGGCTCACAGCACCTAGGTGATCAAATAGGGAACGAGATCGCCCCCTGACTTTGGCTCCCGACATGTCAGTGAGCCAAAGTCACAGCAGCACGTCAGTGGACCCCTCTCCGTCAAATAGATCCTCTATCTCTGTTTCGAGACTCCTCTGCCTCCCCATTCTGCCACCACAACCCCTCTTCACATCAAAATCCTCCCACCGCACCGGAGGGCACACCCATGTTCGCGCCGCCGCTGCCGCTGCCGCCGCTGGAGCCCATGGCTGCCGCATCGGGGCTGGAGAACCTGGAGGGCCTAGTCCTGGACACTGTCATCGCAAAGGCCGGTGCTCGACCCGCCGCGGCACTCGCCTGCTCCAGCACGCGCCTCCGCGCTGCCGTGGACGACGAATCGCTCTGGCGCCGCTTCTGCGCCGAGGACCTCGGCCTCGACGCACCCCTCGATCCTGAGGATCGGTCGGTCCCGTCCTTTAAGGTTCGTGGTCTCCTCTGACTCTGTTCCCCTTTGTGTTGTTTGGCAGTGAGAAGCAACCGACCGGCCGGTCAGCTTTGTCTTCTTGATTACTAGGATTGGTATGATATTTGGTGATTACTATTGCAACTGCTAATCTCGTGTGGTCCTCAATTGCGAATTCTAGAGAGTGGGTTTTAGTATGTTTTTTTTCAATTATTATCATAGGGTGGGTGAATCAATGACTTAGAGCATCTCCAAGAGGCTAGATAAATCATTTCGTAAAGGTCAATATGTCCATTCTGAATTTCTAGCTATCTAAATTTAGTTAGTCGTGCGACTAGCCATCCGCGTGTCCACTCCCTGTGACATGGGGGTCTAACGATGATGTGTCATGTTTAGATATAAAGTTGGAGTTGGTTTTAGAGAGGTTGTTGGTAGAT
>VSTD030000742.1:0-14774 GCA_008808055.3 Sporobolus alterniflorus
TAATTATTCTTGGTTAGCTTCTCGCTAACGGGGATGGCAAGGATGGAGGGGACGGCGGAGGTAGTTGATTGTGGCAGTGATGAAGAACTTATCGTGAATGCAGACCGCCAGAGCGAAGAAAAAAAATCGTCGGTTGGATGGAAGAGGATAGTTGCATATGAGAAGTTGTGTTTGGGGCTTTTGACGCTGCACATAGCAGACCCTGATGTCTTGTTTATATAGTCTTCATTGAAAGAGATTATAGAGAGAATACAACACGTATCTAAAACTAAACTAGGATTTTATTTCTAGGTTGTGATTCAGACTCCTTTCTTAACACGAATACAAATCATAGGCTCCTATTCTAACAGCATTACCACGAGGAGACAGCCGCCAATGGAGGGTTCCCAGGGCCGCAGAACGAGGTAAACATGCATGCCGGGCAGCCGCCGCGTGACCACCAGCAGCCGGTGCCCGACAGGGGGTTTAAGGGCTCACGTGGCCCCAGCAGGCGATGCATTCGCCGGCGGAGCAGCTTCATTATCATGAGCAGGTGGCAGCCAACGGCTTTCCACCACAGACATTGTTTCCCGGGCTTTCCAGCGAAGAAGCCATGATTAATCCCTGTCCTATATCTCATGGTGGTCAAAATTTGTGGCAGCAAGCTGGAACTCTGGAACAATGGTGGCCTGCTGAAAATGCGAATCCGTTGCCTTCATATTCGTTGTCTGAGCCTCGGGAGGAACATTACGAGAGTACTACTGTTTCAAAAGACAATGGTGGTCAAAGTTGAAGCTGTTTGACATCTACCGTGTTTTGGCTGACACATCCGGGAATACAGGAGTTGGACGATAGTCTTTGCGGAAGAAAGCAACGGTTCCTGTAGCTTCCAGAACGGTAGCAATGTAGTCAGATTGATCAGATGTTAAAAAAATAGGCAATGATGAATATGTCGAAGCAATTTGCCTGCCCGTATACCTCACTATCTGGCAGCGCGTCTCAATCACTTGGTCGACCATTATTCGCACGCCTTTGATTTGCATAGGGTTCACCTTGACGACAAACCTGTCACCACCCTAGAAATAAATTTGAGAGATCTTGTATGAAATTTCCCCCAAAAAATTAAACAATCCGTCAACGTTAATACGTTTATCTGGGAGGCCAACGTAGGTGATATGGGAAGTAGCATATCTGGTATATACCCTCAAAGGCGCGTAGTACTTGAGGTTAGTCTGTGTCTGCCAAATTGTCCACGCTGATGTCAAGCTTTTCAGTCAGCATGACACGACCTGATACTTCTAAAAGTATACACCTAAATCGAAATCTCGTGAAATATTTGCACGTCTGAAAATATGAAATCTTAACACTATAATTCTCTCCGTGGCTATGCCTGTCGGAGTCTTATATGTACCTCAGATACCACTTTACGGTGTAAAAAATATGGATTCGATCTGATTCCTGCAGCGGTAAACAATTGAGGAACCAAATATCAAGTACCTGATATGGTATTATAACTCCTGTCTGAAGAAGAGAGACCACCAACCTAAAAAAATTAGATCCAGAAACAATCTACATCAATCATTTCCTCATCTCAGTGGCTTCGGGTGAGTAGGATTTCACCACCTGTCGTTAGCCCAGTCTACCTCATCCTCGCACCCCAACACGTCATATGCCCGGACCCCTAGAAGCCACGCTCAGGGGTGCCCCAAGCACCGGGCAAGTGGCCAGATAGTCGGGGTCCTCAGATAACGATGTCATTTAATGCTAGGCAAGACAAAACATACGCTCACATGAGCGTGACAATAGACACGAGTACTAGAATTTATCCCATCACCGCCTGATATAACAACTCCTTCACGAGAACATGCATAATCGTTATGATCACTCTGACATCGGATAAGCTCGATATAGCAAAGGTGGACTTCTCCATAAGAGTTCCGGTCCATGAGGGGTCCGGGCGGTCAACACCAAGGAAGATGGCTCATCCCGAGGCCTGTTAGAGGGCTCTGTACCCTCGCCTGTCCACTACAGTTCGTAGGTAGGTGTAGGTGACAGGCTAGCCCTTCCACATCACCCGCCACATGAGGAAGCTTAGTAGCCAAGTAAAACAGATCAATGCGGCAGCACCACAAGAAATCGTCCTGGGCTCTAGCCACATCAGGGCTCAGGATTCAAGACGACTATCGTGCAACCTCCTCCGGACTTCAAAGACGATATTTCTAGCCTAGTGCCTCACTTGTCATGTAACTTAACCTGAGTTATAAGGGAACTATACCATATATAGTTAGGGGATCCCAAGACTGCATATAAAAGGACTTCTACCCTTTAGACAGAGGACACGAGATCCATACCCCCTTCAACACATGAACTATTCGAGCACTCTACTCATCCTCTGTAACACTTGTTTCCTTCAATATCAACCCGCTGGATATAGGGCTATTACCTCTAAGGAGAGAGGCCTGAACCGGGATGGATTCTTCTGTGTTCGTTGTTTGTGAAGACCACTTCAAAACTGGAATCACGTGATCTTTTAGACCATGTTATTTGCCGGTATAGAAAACAACGACAACGCCCAACCCCATCCCAGAAGAGACGGGGTCACATTTGTATTACTGAGATATCAGTGTTTTTAGAGTACCCCACCTCTTTTCTGCTTCAGACAAGAGATGAGGAGTAAAAAACAAGAAACTAGTGCCTTGCAAGGAGCCCTTCTCAAGCTTCATCGTCTCTTGCCTCCTTCCTGTCATCCTCCATCGCATCAAGTTCCTCATTGTCCATATCTCCCTCTCCGTTGCCACCTAGAATCCTTCTCAGTGCATGTGCTTCCTGGGACTTCTTCAGCAACGCAATTGAAGCTTGCACCACCACCACATCACCAGCTTTGATCAGCTCCCGATCTCCATCCGAATACAGCCCTGCCCAATAGCGTAAGAACATACAAGCAAAGAAGGTTATCTCATGAGGGTTCTTAATCATTATCTTCTCAAAGCATGTTTTATTTCAGGATACCCAAATTTCCCAACAAAAGGCTGCTAGACCAAGCATATACACCCTTTCCCCTAGTTATTGCCTTTTTAATTTAGGGTCAGAACTGCTCATATGAGGAGGGCCTATTGGTTTGTTGAAAACAAATTGCAAGGGTACCCCCAAATCACTTTGAAAACAGGGCATTGAAAAAGGAGATGATCTAGAGATTTTGTAGATCCACAGAAGTAGCAACCTGGTGTTAGATCCTAAAATACCGAAACAAGGATCTAATCCCAAGATCCATCTAGTCCAAAACTTGATCACCTCAAATAGGCATGGGCTCATGAACTCACTATCATTGGAAGAGCCCATTTGGGGTAGTGAGGATCTATGCCTGCTTGATGTAGTTCTTAGCGTGTCCCTCGTCCTTTTACTCTTGTCCATGGTGTGCTGCAAATGAACACCAGTGAGGTGGTCGACGGTGGAGTCCAACCTTCGACCCCTTAGCACATATCCCTAGATCGGTAGGGATATGTGTGAGTTGATCTCCCGATCCTTTTCCTTAATCCATGTCATTAGGCCACGTTAGTTGGAAAGTGGGGGCCCTGATCAAGGAATGATTAGTGGGTAATTAAGTATTTAAGACTTGTTCAGCTTTGACCAAGCTGAGATCAATACCAACACCTCGATCTGCTTGCCACCGTATTATCTTTGGTTAGAATGACTTTTTGTGCAACCATCCACATGAAGATTTTGATTTTCAAGGGAATTTTAGCCTTCCATATAACCTGATAGGCTTGTCCACTATCATCCCCACAATCAGTTGTTGGTAAACATACCTCACACTAAAGCTTTGGTGATATAGCTAGCGTAGACAATTTTGCTTAAGACCTGTAAGCATCAAGCACATCGTCTCGGACCGTCATTTCGACCTTGAAAAACTTGTGCTCCAGTATCTTTTTTTAGATTAATGCCCCCTTTTATTCGGCCTTCATTTGGAGTCCACCACAGGGGTGTGTGAGACGGGGATCAAACCCCACTAGTTTCGCTCCCACCCTGAGCTTTACCATTGTGCTCCATGTGTGTCCGCTGTCCTCCTATATCTCACACTACAGACATCAAGATTCAGTTACTCAGGGAAGGGTAAAGGTATGGGATCCATCAGGACGAACCTGACTGTGTTGAGGTCAAAGTGGCTGATAGCCTGAGCATTAAATCTTAGATCAAGTAGGCGACTATTTTTGCAAATGGTTATTGCGGCATCCTGAAACAGACATGGTTTCGAAGCAGCGTCAAGGCCCGTGACCATGCTGAGATGTGCCAGTTGGTGTAGCAGCTTCTCCCATCGGTGTCTCATAGGCGTAGCTGAGGTGGGAGGCGGACAACACGAGTGAGGTTGACCATATGCTGCATCGGAGTGAAAACTGTTGTTTGGGCATTGGTGGCTGGTGTTTGATTTCATGTTAAGCATTCACCAACTCATATAAGTGCCAAAGCATGGACGAAACAAAACGTGCTTGACGTACCTCCTCCTATATTGTTGGCGGTGTGTTTCTTACTGAGTGACTTATACTGATAATTGGCATTCTCATATAGATCACTGATCACTTCCTAGCAGTCGTTCATAAAAAAGTGTTATAAAAAGAGTTGTTTAGAGCCCCTTTGAAACAAAGTAAAAAAATCAAAGAATTTCATAGGATTTGAACCCTATAGAAAACTTTCCTATGGAGCTATTTGGAAGTCGGGATTGGATCCTCAAAATTGAATTCCTATGGGACGATAACTTCATTGTGCAAATTTTGTAGTATTCTAACATGAGTGGCTCAGTCTTTCGGAGGTGCTCATAAGGGTAGGATGTGCGTGCGTGTGTTCATAGGGGTGAGTGCTCGTACGTGTATGAGGATTTGTGTTTATACTGTGTTTCTAAAAAAATTCCTTTAAGTCACTATATCCCTTCCTAACTATTATTTAAGACACATATCAATTAACTTACGATGGGTGAGGCAGTTACGATCCACGTTTTTTACTTGGCGACACAGGAGGTGATCTCGGTTCCACAGGAGACATAGCCATCGCTGGCGTGTCTTCTGCTTGCACCGCCGTGGATAATCCGACCCCGACGTCCACGCCATCGATAGTGACACTCCAGTCGCAGCTGACCACCTGCAAAACGCTGGCTAACCAGTTCCGTGCCGACGTCCACAAAAATCCTAACTACAGTTAGTGGCAGTGCACCGCTAGGTTTGTTCTACTGATCACTGAGATCGCCTTGTGATCGATTGGCTTCGCTAGATCGGATTCACCTTTGTTTTCCCCACCACGTCTGGTGTCATTATGACGACACACAAGGGTGGTGGATCCAGCAATGGACTGGATCAAAACTTGGAGGAAGATCACATGACGAATCTCCTAGAGAGGTTAAACTTGACCAGGGAGGAAGAGGAGTATGTGGCTTTTAGTGATGACGATGAAGTGCTTGATGAAGATTCTACTGAGTTTGCATTGATCGACAAGGTGATGTCCCTTACACCTCTGCACATATCCACCATTATGAGTGCAATGAAGCCGGCATGGGGCAATCCTTTTGATCTCCGATTGAGATCTGTGGGGGAGAAAACTAAAAATTTGTTCATTGCGGAATTTGGAAGTGTAGTGGACAAGGACATGACCCTAAGAGGTTCACCATGGATGGCAAGTAAGCACGCTGTTGTCTTGCAGATGTATGACAAGACCTTGAAGCCGTAAGACGTGATTTTTTAACGCATGGAGTTGTAGGTCATAATTCTTAACCTGCCATTCGGATGGATGAACATGAAGAGAGGAAGAAGGGCTGCTGGGTTAATTGGAGAGGTAGTGTGCATGGATGTCAACCGAGATGGTAAGACCAGTTGACCCTTTCTCTGAGCAAGGGTAGCAGTGGAGATAGACAAACCTCTTCGGCGTGGAGTCCTGCTAAAAACGACAAGTGCAGGGAACCCAGAGTGGTTTGATATTTAGTACTCCCTCTATCTCTAAATGTTTATCGTATTTGACTTTTACACAAACTTTGAACATCCGTCTTATTAAAACATTAAAATTCTAAAAAAAATTAAATATAATACTTAAACTACATTATGTAATAAATTATATTATATTTGATTTTTTCATAACTTTAGTTTTTTAATAAAATGAATGGTCAAAGTTGGTGTAAAAGTCAAATGCGACAGACATTTGGGAATGGAGGGAGTATGAGAAGCTGCCCTTCTTCTGCTATTCTTGTGGTGTGATGGGTCATACAGAAATCATGTGCCCCACGCCGATGCCTAGGAATGGTGTGGGAAAACTACCTTACGATCTAAAGCTCCGAGCACCAGAAGACAAGAAGAAGAGGATCCAAAGTTTTGGCCAAGCCGCTACTGAATCTTTTGGATCATCTTAAGAGAATGGCCAATTCTTGATGAGACTATCGAAGAATGATGGGGTGCAGCAACATGCCAATAAAGAAGGGGTTCAAGTGGTGCTTAGAGGTCTATGCCGACTAATCGGGTGGTTCCATCCACTGAAGAGAGGATTCCAAGGAAGTGCAAGCAAGGAAGATGCATTGACATGGAAGGGCAAGATGAAGTTTGACTGACCCAGAGAATACTCTTGCCTTGATGTCGTTTAATCCGAAACTTGTTCACTAGACCCATAGTGAGCTAGAAGAACTTAGAAAAGAGATTGAACCTGATGAGCTGGTCAAAATACAAAAGAGAATGGTTTCAAACAAATATGTGCAATCGGCGGAGGCTGCAAGGCAACCCCGTCGGGCACAATGAAACTTTTAAGTTTGAACTACCAAGGCTGTGGGGGCCTTGTGGCAGTTCAAGAGCTCCACATTTTAGTGGAGGATTTGGGACCCAAGGTGGTTTTTTTTGTGCGAAACAAAATTGGTTGAAGAGAGAGCTCAATGATTAGGATTCTCACTTGGCTTTCCAAACATCCAAGTAGTAAGGCCGGAGGGTAGGAGTGGAGGTCTTGCACTCTTCTAGAGGAGTGTCACTGTAATGCTCCAAAGTAAGTCAAAATCACACATCGACGTCACATTGATGATCGATTCGCTTGGAGGTGGAACATGGAGATTTACAGGATTCTATGGTGAACCAAGAAGGGAAAGAAGAAAAGATAGTTGGCACTTGATGAGTTTTTTTAGGGCTCAGTTGAACATGCCTTGGTTATGCGCTGGTGACTTCAATGACATTCTTCAGGCTATTGAACAGTTCGGTGGCAACCAAAGGGAGGAATGGATGATGGATGGTTTTCGATCAGTGGTTGATGATTGCGGTCTATGTGATCTCGGCTACACAGGCCTACCATTTACTTGGGACAATAGGCAAAGTGACACGAACAATGTAAAGGTATGTCTGGACACGGCCGTGGGACATACTAGATTCATGCAAATGTTTGGTGCGACAAGTGTCTCTCACATTCCAGTGGTGGAATCTGATCATTGTGGTTTGTTAATTGAGCTTAAGAAAACTGAGGTGTTGACAATGGGAGGGCGAGGTAACACTCGACCAAAATAGAGGAAATGTCATCCCTTCCATTATGAGAATATGTAGCAACGCCATGAAGTGTATGAGGATTTTATAAACCAAGTATGAGGGACAGGAGACTCAGAACCGGATCTTCGTTCATTTATTATTTCCTTGAATAAGCTTCAGGTCTCTTTAAGGAATTGGAATGATGATGTGTTTGGTTCAGTTTGAAAAAAATAATGCATCTCAGGTCTGAACTTGAGAAGGAACGCAGCTCTTCTCTTTATAGAGGCCCTTCGGCTAGAGAAAAAAAAACTCATGCATGAACTCACTGAACAGATTGCGCGGGAGGAAACAATGCAAAGGCAGCGATCTAGAATTGGCTGGCTAAAAGAGGGTGACCCGAACACACAAATTTTTCCATACAAAGGCTTCAAACAAAGCACGAAGAAATCGTATTCTATCTTTGAAGCAAGCTGATGGCGCGTTGATCCATGCACAAGCAGAATTGGAAAGAATGGCAAATGAGTTCTATAGATGCTTATTCTCAGCTCAAGGAAATCTGGAACAGGAGCTAGTGTGTCAGTTCGTTCAAAGGAAAGTTACCACACAAATGAATGATGAGCTGGACCGTACTTTCTTTGAGGCAAACGTGGAGAAAGGCCTTATTTTCTATGGCCCCAAATAAATCACCGGGAGTGGATGGTTTTACAGCAGGTTTTTTAGAGACATTAGACATTGCTCAAAGAACCGGTTGTAAAGGCAGCTCTTGGTTTCTTGAATGGAGGCGAGAGGTAAATAAAACACTTCTTGTCCTCATTCCAAAAGTTCAAAATCCATAGGAATTAAGCCAATTCAGACCTATTTCCTTGTGCAATGTTTTATATAAAATATGCTCTAAAACATTGGCCGTGAGAATGAGACCGTTATTGGAGGATATTATTTCGAAGAACAAAGTGCTTTTGTTCCAGGGAGGTTAATCACCAACAATGTTCTGTTCTCTTATGAACATATTCATTATATCTGAAACAAGAAAGGCAAGAAATGGGCTTGTGCAATCAAGTTGGAAATGGCAAAGGCTTATGATAGAGTGGAATGACATTATTTATATTCAATGATGAGAGCTCTTGGCTTTTCAGAAGCTTGGTACTCTTTAATTATGAAGTGTGTCTCTTTAGTGTTTTTCTCAGTTCGTGTCAGTGGGAGAAGGTTTATGGTGGAAACATATGTGGAAAATGGAAATTCCACCTAAGGTTAGAATTTTCTAGTGGAGAGCTATTCATGACTTCTTACTAGCGAAGGCAATTCTCAAATTTAGGCACATCTCAAGGGAGAGCTACTGTCAGGATTGTGGTGACCCAAGTGAAACAGTTTTCCACACCTTGTTTGAATGCTCCTATGCGTGGATGTTCTGCAAATGTACAAAGGAAATTACTTCTATGAAACCACCGAGAATGCATTCAGTAATATGGGCAAAAGACCTTCTTGTGGGTAACTTATGCTCAACAGAAGATGCATCCCTGATAGCATGTTGTTGTTGGTCTTTGTGGACCGGGAGGAATAGTAGAAACCATGGGAATACTGGATGGAATCCAATGGCTGTAGCTCAATTTGTAATCAAGATGGTGGAAGATGTCTTGAGTTTACATGGGAAGAAACAGAACAGGCGACAAGTGGTGAAACATTAGAAGCCTCCAACAAGTGATTGTGTGAAGGTGAATACTGATGGTGCCTTTGACGGAAGAACATGCAAAGGAGGGACGGGAGTGGTAATTCGTGATGCTAATAAGCGGTTTGTTAAAGCTCAATCACGATGGTATGATCACCTAGGGGATGCTATGACCAGTGAAGCGCTTGCAATTCGGGATGACTTAGCACTTGCAAAAGAGGAAGGCTTGGAGAGGATTATTGTGGAATCATATAGCCTAGCAATGGTAAACATGATGAATAATGCAGGAGCATCTTGATCATCTCTTGCTACCATTTGGTTTGATGTCCAAGGGCTTAAAAGTTTTTTTTGTTGAATGTTTCATTAATTATGTTAATCGGGAAGCAAATGGAGCTGCACATTGTTGTGCAAAATTTGCAAATCCGGTTGATAGTGTCACTGCCTGGACGAGCTCTGCCCCAAATTTCTTGGTGGCAACTCTTGTTAAGGACTTTGGTAATGGATAATAATATAAGCTCATGGAGAATCTAAAAAAAACTGCTGTTCAAGACATGTGGTGGGCTGGGAAGCATCATGCACTATACATAACTTACTACTGGAGACATGTCATGGGCTGTCCAATGAACCAGGTCGGTCCAGCCCATGAAATTGACACTTCGGCCCATGACGTGGACGCGGCTCGTTGCCGTTCCGTTCGGCGTCTCCACTTTCCACCACCCGAAAAGTCCCGAACCAAATCCTCGCCAATGGCGCCACTCCTCTCCCACGCGGCCGGCCACTCCGCCGCAACCGCGCGAATTCGGCGCGCCCCTCAGCGGTTCGCGCCCAAACCCCCCGCCGCGGCCGCCTTCCTGCGCGGGCTCTTCCCCTCCCGCCCACCGCCGGCCAAGGCCGACCTCCTCCGCCTCATCGTGGACCAGCGCCGCGGCCTAGAGACGCAATCCGACCCCTCCCGCCTCTCCGACATCGTCTCCTGCATCGATGCGCTCGCCGTATCGGTGGGGACTGGAACCGACACCGTCTCCGACGCCAGGCTCTCCGGCACCTGGCGCCTTCTCTGGACCACCGAGCGGGAGCAGCTCTTCATCGTGCAAAACGCCCCCGCCTTCCGCACCGCCGCTGGCGACGTGCTCCAGGTCATCGACGTACCCGGTGGGGCGCTCAACAACGTCATCACCTTCCCACCCTCCGGCGCATTCGTCGTCGACGGCGACATTGAGATCCAGCCGCCCCAGCGAGTCAATTTTAGGCGTGTTTTCTTTTTGTGATTGTTTGTGTACGCATGGGTAGAGGACCGTAATTGAAGTTTCATATGGCTGTTACAGGTTCACACGGGCCAAGCTGAGAGGGAGCAACTGGGAGGTCCCTTTTCCACCGTTCGGGAAAGGATGGTGAGTTCAATATGTTCAGTCATTTGATAGCAATTAACCATTTGGCCTAATTGTGCACACTGGTTCAATGACAGAAATAAAGCCTCCCTCGTTAAACTTAATGGACATATTATTTACCTTTTTTTCGTGGAGCAGGGGAAATAATCTGAACCAAAGTACAACACTTCGACTACTATTTAGATTTACAATCATGCAAAGTTCCTGAAATAAATTTCCACCACAGCAGCTCAAATCTAAGTTCAGACCGATAGTGTCACGGGTCGACGGTGAGCTCAGGTGCGCTCTCAAACTGCGGAGGTTGTATTTCAAGGTAGTCGCCGGCTGGGAGCCTGACCTCGTTGGCGCGGAGGGGCCGTGACGGCGCCGCGCCGGCGAGGCAGGTAGCAACCCGGAGGCTAGGCAATATGCCGATACAAAATACTCGATGGTCTAATCCTGCTATGCGGTCCCCTGTTTATAGGATACAGAGTCCGCTTACAAATCCTAACAACCAATCAATTCCATCTGACCAGTGCGTTGGGAAGAAAATGAAACAGGTTTAAGATGGAATGGGCGTTCTCCTATTTTCTAACTGGAGTCTACCTACTGTGTCCTTTGTGTTTGGTTGCCATTCGTAAATCACACCAGTTGTTCTTAATTACCTACCTCATGATTTGTAAAAGGCTAAACATATTTTAATGTTAACTTACTGACTGATACTGGTAGTTTGATCAAGCAGGATTCTTGCAAAGCTGCAAAATTTGATAGTGCGTTAGGCATTTCTTCAGTCTGTTTCTGCTTTTCGTTCAATTATGTACCTCCACTTTCAGGTTTGACACTGTATATTTGGATGATGACTTCCGTGTAGCCAAGGACATAAGAGGGGACTACTTAGTTGTTGAGCGTGCTCCCTATTCTTGGAACGGATAATTGCTGACTTTCAAAGTTCACTGAGTGCTCATCCACTTACACTTCATGTGATCTGAATAGAGAAAAGAACATTTGAAGAACATTGTACAGTTGTACTTTCCCAGTCAAAGTCTTCACACGTATTTCTGCGCTATATCTTTTCCTGTATATTACATTCTACTGACATTCTGTGGTATCATGCTGTTCTTGCTGTAAGTTCTCTGAAATTGGTAGCTAATATTGTCCATACATGTGAAACCTTCTTAACTATATGTTGTGGTTTCATAACTGCTGAAGTTATCATCCAAAATATGGTGAGGTATGCATAAGTGCTTGCCCTGATTCTCATATACTGCACTAACAATCAAACATCAGAAATTAAGAACCACTTTGCTCTCCGATGCTTCAACTTCTAAATATAAAATAAAGGAAATATGAATACAGTGTTTGTTATGTTTAAATCTATTTATCAAAAACTTGTGTGTTTTAATCGAATTAATTGATAAATCATGGCATTGTAAAGCAATAGAGAAAAAAGCATTATTTATGTTGTGAGTTCAATGTATGTGTCACGGGTCGAGATCCATAGATGAGGAGGATAGCTAAACATTGTTGTTGAATTGATAATAAATGAAGAATTGATCGAGGCCCTGACCCTTATCGTGACAGAGCTACGCTCCACGTCACACCGTCGAGGCAGAGATACAATAGAGAGGTTAAACCTTACTAAACATTCGATGATTGGACGCCCTCCCTTTGTTTATATAGAGCAAAGAGACTTAACAACTAAGTAAGCAAGTAGTGGATCGAACTAAGTAGGTCTCTGACCCATGATTTGAGACCATGACATCTCTTCCCCTTGAAAATTAGCTTGTCCTCGAACTGGACTGGCGAGAACTGCTGCCATCAGCCAGGTCTGTCCCACTGGTTGCTACAACTGTCATCGCTCAGGAGTGGAGCCGGAGCTGGAAGGTAGCCCAACACGCCAACGTCTTGAGCTCGGCGACCCTGGACAGATTGGGCGCGCCCCTTTGGAGCAGCTGTTGCGCGAACTCGTGGTTCGCCCATGCTTCCTCGAGCTCGACCGTCGCCCGGGCCGTCCGTGCCGAGGCCGGTGCAGTTGCAGCCAAGGGCGCCCGTGTCGCCATTATTGCCTAGGCGTCCCGGGCTGAGGCCGCCTCCGTTGTTGTTGCCCAGACCATAGTTGAGGATGCCACCTCCGCCGCCACCCTTGGCCAGGAGCTTGCTGTCGATCGTGCCGAGGCCCTCGCCCGTGTCGCGGCCCCTTGAGGAGTGCTGCGAAGATGCGCACGTCGAGGCCGCTGCCTCTGCCGCCATCCAGGTCGCACGGGCAGAGACCTGCGTTGCTGCCGCCCTCACCGTTGCCTAGCGAGGGGTCGCTGCCGCGCGCGCTGGATGCTGCCACTGCTGCTCCGGCCGACGATGTCGTCTGTGTCGAACCTACTCCTGCGAACTAAGCTCGGACCGCCTACGCCGATGGTGTTGCGGCCGCACTCGACCAAGTTGTGGCCAAGGTCGTCTTCTTCGAACCCCCAATCCAAGCGCTGCCGCTTCCATTTCACAGTTGTGCCGCGTGGGGGGCTCGAATCGGGAGACGTTCGCCCCGAATCCAACTCGCCCAAGAGCGATTGGGAGGGAAGTCCCCCCGTGCACAGGTCGCCGTTTCCTCCCGCGCCTAGACCGCCTGCGCCGAGGTCGATGCCGCCTCTGACAGGAATCCCGCCCATGGCGACCTGAATGTCGATGTCACGGGTGCCCAGGGCGCCGCCGTTCGGGCGTGCGTCGTTGCCGCTGCTGCCAATGATGCTCGTGTCGCGGCTGCCTGCGCCGAGGACTCCGGGCCCCACCAGATCGTCGCTGACGGCACGCGCGTTGAGGCAGTCGTCTCTAATGTAGCTACGGCCGCGTGGGCGCGCCCGACGGTGCCGCGGCCTCCGCACACGGGATGGGTAGGCGCGGGTATGCGGATAAGATCTGGTGTTGAGTTCACCCGCGCTTCGGCCGACCCCGTCGCCTTTGTCATCCGCTCGTGCGAGGATGTCACCACCCTTTTCTCGGACGCCGCCGTTCGCGACGCGTGCGCCGAGGACTGCGCAGCCGCGCGGGTCGCGAGCACCCAGGCTTGATTCGCCAACGCCGAAGCAGCCCACGAGACGTAGATCCGATCCTATCGGTGGAGTCGTGGCATGGTGTGAAGAGGTGAATGTTGGGCCCGCCTGGCAGCTTTCATGTGTGCTGGGTCCACCTGGGGGACCGTGTCTCCACGTCGGCCCGTTTCCATCCGGTTTCGAGCGGGAGCAACGATTGGATCGACGCCTGTTACTGCGCCGCAATCTCCTCCCGATATCTAGAGTCGGGCGCGGCCGCACTCGACCGCAACATCCGCCTCCGTTGATTGCGCTGGAACCACCCAGGGCGCCGCATACCCCGGAGCAGAGGACGATGCCAGTAACTCGATCAGAAGAATCGCTGCCTACCGCGCCTGCGACTGCACCCAGGATGTGCGTGCCCAGCGCGCCTTTGATAGGCCAACCGAAGCCTCCGTCCGCAAGTAGAACGATCCCATCGTTGCCGCTAGTGGCGCTGCCGTGCGCGTGTAGGAGGATAGCATCCTGTGTGCCTCGATGAGTTGCATCGGCGCCCGTACTTGTGAGGATGCCGCTGCTGGCATCCGACTCTAGGGCGATGCTCGTGCCCACAGCCAGCACGACGCTGCCATTGTCGTTGACTGCGACTCCCGGTGTTGCGCCCACGTCATCCACAACGGCACCGGGAGCGTGTGCGACGAGGTCGATGCCTCCACCGTCTGTGCCGATGATGGGTGCGTCCTTGTCGAATTCGCTATCGCTCTCCGTCATAAGGACTCCACCATACGAACGAGACCCTCAGTCCGTCCCAAGGTTTGAGGCAACGTCCTGGGCCGATGTGGTTGCATCGGGGGCGCCACTCGATGTGGCGGTCTGAGTCTCATGGGTACGTGCTCCATGGTGATTGTCGTCTCGATGTGGCGGTCTGAGTCTCATGGGTACGTGCTCCATGGTGATCGTCTCCGTCCTTGAACCAATTTTATATTGTAGGGATATGATCTCTCGGGATTATCTCCGGATCGGATCCCGTCGCGGGATCCCGATCTGAGACGCGCCCTGATCGGGGGCACCTGCCGTTCGTGGCAGTGGCCCCCCCTCGCGCAGCGCCATATAAAAGAGAGGCTTAGCCGGGACACGAGAACCAACGTTCACCGTGCCCGCAGCACCGCCACAAACCCTAACCCTAAGACCGATCAAATAGGCGCTGAAGCGAGGGGATTGGCACCACCTCGCCTCCGCGACCGACGACCTCGCCTCTGCGACCGACGACCTTCGA
>VSTD030000744.1:0-14761 GCA_008808055.3 Sporobolus alterniflorus
ATGTACTTCAAACTCTTATGATCCGTATATAGCTCACATCTCTTTCCCATAAGGTAGTGCCTTCAAATCTTGAGAGCGTGAACTACAACGGCTAATTTCAAATCATGGGTCAGATAGTTCACTTCATGCTTTCTTAGTTGCCATGAAGCATATGCTTCCACACGATCATCTTACATGAGCACACATCCTAAACCTTAACCTGATGCATCCGAATAGATAGAGAATGACTTCTCCATATTAGGCATCACTAATATTGGAGCGATCGTTAGTCGCTTCTTCAACTCCTAGAAACTAGCTTCACAGACGGACGTCCACTTGAACTTCTCATCCTTCTCGAGCAGCTCGGTCAGGGGTTTGCTTATCTTCCAGAATCCTTTGATAAACCTCTGATAATAACCAACCAATCCAAGAAAACTTAGAATATTGCCAACACTCGTAGGCACATTCCAACTCAACACATCTTGAATCTTGCTTGGATACACAGATATTTCTCCCTTCTAGACGATATGACCTAAGAAGGCAACTTGCTTCAACCAACACTCACATTTGCTCAACTTGACATATAACTTATGATCTCGAAGCTTCTGCAAAACTAAACGAAGATGGTCTTCATGCTCTTCTTCACTTCTTGAGTAAACCAATATATCATCGATGAACACCATGAAAAACTTGTCCAGATACTCCATAAAAATCTTATTCGTCAAATACATAAAGTATGCCGGTGCATTATTCAATCCAAATGACATCACCGTGTACTCATATAGACAATACCTCGAAACAAATGCAGTCTTCAGTATGTCACACTCCCAAATCTTCAACTGATGATATCCCGATTGAAGATCGATCTTTGAGAACACATAGGCACCACAGAGTTGATCAAATAGATCATCAATCCTAGGCAACTAGTACTTGTTCTTGATGGTAACCTCATTTAGGGTACAGTAATCCACGCACAATCTCTAAGTACCATCCTTCTTCGGGACAAAAATCATAGAGGCTCCCCACGGGGACGAGCTAGGGTGGATGAATCCTTTCTCTAGTAATTTCTTAATGTGCTACTTCAACTCGGCTAACTCTGGGGTACCCATCCTATAAGAAGTCTTAAATATGGGCGCAGTACCAAACATCAACTCAATCACAAACTCGATGTCTCGATCATGTGGCATACCTGGCAACTCCTCGGGGAAGACATCGGGAAACTCATTAACCACTAGCACCATAAATCCTTGACTCGCCTCCATTTGGTTCACCTTTGCATGATTAGCAACATCCTTGGCAGTGACTACCAGCTCTGTGACAAACTCTATCTCCTTTCCATCCGGGGTAGTCAACTTGACAGACTTCTTGGCGCAGTCGATAAGTACCTTATGCTTACTCAACCAGTCCATTCCAAGAATGATGTCAATGCCCTTTGATTCCAAAACTATGAGGTTGGTGACAAAGTCTACCCCCTTTATTTTAAGATTCACCTTCGGGCATAGTTGTCTTGTGGGCATATCTCCTCCCTGAGAACTAACTATCATTTGACACTTTAGTAGGGCTAGGGGCAGATTATACTTCTCGACATATGCAGCAGATATGAAAGAATGAGATGTTCTAAAATCAAATAGAACAACTGCAGAAGTGTCATTGATGAAAAACATATCAATGACCACATCTAGAGCATCATGGGCTTCCTCTACAGCAACATGGTTGACCTTTCCATGAACATAGTTCTGCTTGGCAGCAATAGGAACATAGTTGGCTCCATGGGTAGGGGCAGGTGTAGTTGCAACTGGTGGGTTGGCGCGTGGGCATGAGTTAGGGCATCGGTTAGCGAAATGACTCTTCTCTCCACAAGTAAAGCACCTCCGTTTTGCCTACAACAAATATAGAGCAACTTGTATCCTCTGAATACTCTGATTCCTAGCAGTAGGGGTCTAGAGATTGTTGGGGCGATGAATCACTTGTCAGTGTGGAGTAGAAAATCGTTGTCCAATTGTCTACGGAACACAGGTCCATCTGTAGGTGTAGCAACGCGCAGTTTGGAGCTACTGCCTGACTGATGCTGACGCACCAGCTTACGCTTACGCTTACGCTCCATCACACCTCAGTGATTCTCCAGCACAAGAACCTTGTTCACCATCCCTTGGAAGTTCTCAAAGTCTCAGGCCTCCAAAGCATATGCCAGCCCATCATTTAAACCATTCAAGAAACACTTCTGCTTCTTCTCATCAGTGTTAACTTCATGCGGGCGTAATGAGACAGTTGATTGAACTTGGTGACATACTTGTTCACAGACATAGACCCCTGTTTTAGATCCTAAAATTCCTTCTTCAGCTTGATAACTCCTTGGGGAACATGATGTGCACAAAAACAGCTCTAAATTCTAGCCATTTGATACTCTTGTGCTCCTCATGGACTTCCACATAAGCATCCCACCAGTCGGCTGCAGAAACAGAGTTGGGGAGAAGCTAGCAGCACATTCTCATGGTTGTTGTATTGCACCACTTGTAACTTTTTCTCAACAGACTTAAGCCAATCATCAACATCCATTGGCTCCACAATATGAGAAAAAGTCGGCGGCTTAGTGCGCTAAAAATCTCCAAGCCTATCCCTCGGTGGCGGTGGCGGCGCTTGAGGTTGATCAGCTTGCATGTTGACCATGGTCTGCAGTATGGTCTGAAGCATGTGTGTTTGCATAGCTAGCACTTGCTCAAGAGTAGGCGGAGGGGGGGTTGACATCCTAGTTGTTCTCCCCATTGTTGTTTTTAGCATTGTTATTGTTGTGGTTCCTTGTGTTGGCCATCTAAAGTATAAACATTAATGAGATAAAGAATTCACAAAAAGAATGGTAGCAGGGGTAAAGGAATAATGGAAATATGCACAGAGATAGGAGATAACTAAATGACTTCAAGCTAACTTTATTTATTTGCAAAAAATAGTTGATTAAGGCACAGTTGTGGGACAAGCCTCACAACACACCAGCAATCAAAGAAAAATCCAAACCACACATGTGCACCAAAATCAAAACAAATGAACCTCACTAATGAATACTTCGAATTACAACTTGATTAACTAAGCGAATCCTAGAGACTTATTATTAAACCTAAATTTAAGACTTAGACTGGATGACTCAATCTCGATCATTGCTTCCATCCTCAGGAAACCACTCATCCATGTCAGAGCTGGCTTTGGTTGGGTCATCCAGATTATCCAAGTCATCCATCATCGTCAATGGGCTCTCCTCGTAGTCCCTCATTAGCGTACGATAGAGGCGAGGTTGCGGTAACTCAGGCTCTGCATCTGCTAAGATCACCTCATGTGCCACAGGGGCCTCTTGCTCGGGAACCATCTCTATAGGGTCTTCATCCTCGACAACCTCCTTAGGTGTGGCAGCAACAGGTGGCACAAGAGCAAGGGCTGGCGCCACAGCAATAGGGGGTGTGGCGGCATGTCCTCCGTCATTGCCATCCTCATCCTAGTATTCATCCTCGGCATCTTCTCCCATGCGGTCAAGTCCAATCTCATTGACGATCTCTATGATGAGCTCGTCGTGAGACTCGACCATTCCTTTTAAGGTGGCCTTCTTTTCCTCCAACTTCTGATCATCTTCCCTCAACCTCTTGCATAGGGCTTTCAGCTTTGTGATCTTCTGACTTGATTCTTCTTCATGCTCTCCTAGCAGCATGACCTCCTTGACGGTCTCATCAAAATCTCGGACCAAGGCACGAGTCAGCTTCACTTGATCAGTGAAGTACCCAATGTGGTCATGCTTTCCTATGGGCATCACCATGGCTTCAACAACCTCTTGGGCTTGACTCGGGAAGTGGCAGTACTGCGAATGCTCCTATCATTCACTCGCTTCATGTCACAAAACAACCAAAGCTTCTCGAGTTGTCTTCCTCATGCCTGCCTCGAGCGTCCACCTCGGTGTGGAAGCCTCAACCACCTGGCTAATGCAATGAATACGATCGGTCATAGACCTCTCGTAGATCACCACACGTACGCGTCAAAGGTACGAGTTCCCATGAAGCAGCCTCGGGGTTCCGATGAAGAGCGGGGGCTCATTATACCCTAGTGCCAGGAGCAGTGTCTGCAGAGTCCTCGGTAAGTAGCTAGCATTCTGACCATCACTATGAGACTCCATAGTCACAGCATACCTACGTGGCATCACACGAACGTGCTTCCTAACTGTTAACTTCCTTGTCATTTACATAAGAGAATGTAGACAAGAGTAAATAACCATAAAAGTCAGGTTTTGTAAATCAGGAGCAAGGATAAGAAATTAGAACAATTTTTTTGCAAATGCTAAAAATAGGACTAAGGAAATGACTGTTTGTAACCGCAAGCTCGGCTATCATGATAGTTGTACACTTTGCAAAGGTTAGTACCATGTACCCACGAGTAGTGATTTTATCGCTAGCTAAACGACTATAGAAACCTCCTTTTTGCCATTCTTGCACTTCCATGAGTGTATGGCCTAGAGATCACTACATGCTGTTACAAAAGGTTTACTATAGGAGTTAGTCATGCTTTGCTATAGTTTTCCCTGACCTCGGGTCCCCGTTTGCAGTGCTAAGGTTTCCTCGTATCTCGAGCCTCTCTTGCACCTTGTGGATCAGATCACGTTATGCGTCTTTCCCTACACCACCGAGCAAGACTCACAACCAACATCAGCCCTAATTAGTAAGCAAGTAGTTACATACTAGACACGTGCTAGCACCTATTGTCCTGGGGTGTCTACTCCTAAGATTCGGTCCTTAGCACTTTTGAGCATGATAAACCACATCTCCTGATAGATTCCAACCATCTCTACTATTCTAACCCATGCTCAAACCACAACATCGAACCTCACTATGGTTAACTCACATCATGACGGATGGACGACCAATACTCTCAACAAGAACACAAGCCAAACTCAACATCATAAAGATGGAAGGCTTGCACGACACTCAATGATTGCATGACTAAGCATAACTAATCAAGCATAAACCCAAATCGTAATGTATAAGGCTTAGGTATTCTAATTAATGCTTGCAGACCAGTGTGTATAGTAGAGAGAGAAAGAGAGCACATATGATTAATATGGTCAAGGGTCACTTGCCTTGCTCTCCCGCTAGCTACTACTCAAAGTCTTGAATGTCGAGCTCTTGAAGATTCTAAAAATCGATGGCGCCTAATGACAGTGATCGAAAACAAGCAATGCAAATAAAATAAATAAACAGTATACCAAATAGTACCTATTGACTAAGCAAATAGTACCAAAAAATTCTACTCGTTGCTAAGAATGTGTGAGCGCAAGAATCAACTAAATTAGAGCTATGATTCAGATTCAGAAGTTATGAAGGTTTGAATTTAATAGATTAAAAAGGTAATTAAAATAATTATGTTTAACTAGGGCTGGGACCTAATTGTAATTGTAAATCTTATACAGGGACCTATATGCAAAGTTTCTGGGATGAAAACATAATTTTAGAAAAGTTCAAGGATGCTTTTGTAAATGTGCAAGGACTAAAACATAAATAAAATAAAGATGAGGGACCTTTCTATAAAAATCCAGGGCGTCAGCTATTTTCCAGATTTCTAGAATTATTTTTCTACTGCAAAACTCATGGAATAGATCCACAGCCCCATGGACCGGGTGCACAGCATGGGTTCACGGGCTCGGCTCATGACTTCATTAAACCCGGAGTCGTCCACTCGATGATCTACGACCAAGATTAGAAGGGCCGAAGGGGTATCATATCTTTTAATCTCGAGTGCTATTTGGGCGACGGATGATAGCGGCGGCTTCTCCTTCCCATGTCTCTGTTAGAGAGGAGAAGAGCACTAGGGCACCATGGCCGACGGCTAGGAGAGCTCAAGCTCGCTACCTAGGGCACGAAAAGCGATGGGGTTTGACCCTACACGATCTATATGTCGAGGGGAGCTCATTTTGCAAACTTATGGTGAAGGGAACTGTTGATGGAGAGCGAGCGACAACAGCGTGGTTTGGTCGACACTTGGCGATGGTGAGGGCAGCCTCCGACGAAGCTCCGGTTCCAAGGCTTGCTCCGGCAGCGGCGGTGGAAGCGAGGGCTCCTCCTCCAAGCAGCAAATTAGCTCGAGAAGCTCTGACGCGATGGCACGATGGTGCGGCTTGGTAGGCAATGACGGCTAGGTCTCGGGTCAAATTCGCATGGGGGATGGCTCTATTTATAGGGCAAAACCCATCTACTCGTAGAGGATGCGGAGACGATCCTGATCTATCTCTAATCCGAGCTCAAACCACGAAGAATCCTAACAAAATTGAAAGGGGATAAACTTTCGATGAAGTAGAATGTATCGGGTTACTCCCGGTCGGGTTAGGCATGGGTTAAGGCCAGACCCTTATCCGGGGTTGGGTTGGGTTGGGGGAAGTCGAGTTACGGTGGCTGGGTGGACCTTTCTTGGGTCGAGCTCAAGTGAGCCAAGGACGGGGCAGGGGGGATCACGTTGGGCGGGCTCCAAAAGTAAAAGGGTTTCGGCTTGCTGGTCATGCTGAGAAAAGAAAAACATTTCTAATTTCCAAACCTTTTATGGATTTGCAAATTCATTTGAATTCAATTCAAATTTAAATTTCGAATGATTCCTATTCACAAAATAAAATACAGGAGCACTTCATCACACAACAAAAATATGCAGTGGCATGAATGCATATGCAAGCAAGCCTGCTGCACGATGTAAGATAAGTCAGGCCTCATCATAGTGAGGTACTGCAATGCTCCGACGAGGTTGCGGTATTCTGAGGGATTGACAAGCTTGGTCCCTGAAGTGCCTGGAAGCTTGCCATTGGTGTCGATGGGAGTAAGTCCCGCCTTGTAGTTTTCCATACACACCCATTCCAGCAATTCCTCAGCGTACTTCTCTTGGGAGAGAAAGAAGCTGGAGGGTGATCGCTGGATGGCGACGCCCAAAAATGAGCGAATGGCACCCATGTCCTTGATGGCGAACTCAGACTGCAACTTGGTGATAATCGAGCACAGCAGCACCAAGGATGAAGGTGTTAGGTTCATGTCATCAATGTACAACAGTAGATAGGCGATGCAGGCACCATTCCGGTAGACGAAGTGGGATGTTTCAGACCAAGTCAGTGCGAACCTGATGGAGACAACAAACTCCGTGAACTGGTTGAACCAGACGCACGGGGCTTGTTTCAATCCGTATAAGGACTTGGACAAGAGACACACGACATCGAGTTGCTGCGGATCAACAAACCTCACAGGTTGTTGACAGTAGATGCGCTCACAGAGATGACCGTGCAGGAAGGCGTTGGAGACGTCCAGCTGGTTCACCGGCCACACCTTGTTTGCGGCAATGGCGAGGACGGTCTGAATGGTCACCGGCTTGATGACAGGGCAAAGGTTTCACCGAAGTCCACACTCACTCGCTGCGTGAACCCACATACCACCCAATGAGCCTTGTACTTCTCGAAGTTGCCGTCAAGATGAAGCTTGTGTTTGAACACCCACTTGTCGTTGACCACGTTGGCACGTGGTAGTTGAGAGACTAGCTCCCAGGTCTGGTTTTGTTGCAGGGCGGTGAACTCTTATTCCATTGTGGCGCTCCAGTTGCTGTTGGCCAAGGTGGCAAGGACAGAATTTGGCACGGGAGAGAGGGCAGTCGCTGTGGTGGACAACGTGAGTAGAGCGTACTTCTTGTTGGGTCGGGGCAGCCCTACCTTGGAGTGGGTCACCATCGTGTGGGATGATGGTGGAGGAGGTGGACGTTGTCGATGCAGTGCCAACGGTGCAACGGATGGAGCGACACCCCCTGCTGTCGGAGAGGCACCAGTCGATGGCGAAGGGGGGGGGCACAACACACCACAGTAGAGGACATGTCAGGGGAGATGGTGGCCGTCTCCTATGGTAGGTTGGGTTGCGATGCTCCCGTCGAAGTTGAGGCAGATGCGGGTACGTTCCCGATGCTAGTACTCGCATTAGTCCTAAATGGCGCATCCGATGCGGACATGCCTGCCAATGGTGCAGTAGAGGCGGGATTGAGTCGGGCACTGAAACTTGCATCCAGCCCTAACGGCATGCATGGCATGGACATGCCCACCAGAGGTGGGGTACATGCGGGTGCGTCCGATGAACCATGACTGACGCGTGGGGGCCGTTGGCGTCGAGGTAGATAATCATCATTGTTGACAACATGGGCGGCCAGGATGGTGTGTCGAGGCAGGCTTGGTGCCGATGTAGAAGTAGGTATCCCCACAAAAGGAAATTGGGACTCATCAAAGATCACATGTCGTGAGGTAATCACCTTGCGTGTGGTCAAGTCAAAGCACCGATAGCCCTTGTGGTCCGCCAGGTAGCCGAGGAACACACATGAGGTGGAGTGCAGACTTAGCTTGTTAGGCACTGTTGCAGACAAGTTGGGGAAGCAGAGGCAACCAAACACACTTAGGTGATCGTAGCTCGGGGGAATGCCAAGCAGCAGCTCGAACGGAGTGGTGATACCTATTGCTCGACAGGGATGCCTATTAATCAAATATGTAGCAGTTTGGAGAGCCTCTACCTAGAACGCGGTTGGCGCACATGAGTGCATGAGCATAGTGCGGATGCAGTCATTCAATGTGCGAAGAATGCGTTCAACCTTCTCATTTTGCAGCAACATGTAGGGATAGGAGAGACACATGTGAATGCCATGATTGGTGAAGAAGGTGCGGAGGGCAAAGTTGTCAAACTCCTTGTCATTATCAGTCTGAAGTGCAAGAATGGGGAGGCGGTGTTGGGTGGCGACCTAAGAATGGAAAGCTAAGAGGGAGGGCAGGACCTCGCTCTTCTGACACGGAGGAAATGTCCAGACATAATGCATGAAATCATCGAGAAGCACAATATAGTATTGATAGCTTGAATTACTCAGCATAGGAGACGTCCAAACATCAGCATGTAGTAATTGAAATGGAAAAAAAACTAAATGAGGATGAATCAAAAAATGGCAGCCGAGTGTGTTTGCCAAGCTGACAGGCATGACAAGTGTGGGGAGCTGACTTATTACAATTGAAATTAAAAGATCGAAGAGCTTGAAGAAGACAATCTTTCCCAGGATGGCTGAGCCACTAATGCCAGAGGTCGATGGAGTTGGTGACAGCATGAAGTGCGCGAGATGGCTGGAGGCGGAGCGGGTACAGGTCACCATCGCTATTAGAGCAAAGCATCACCATTTGAGTGTGCAAATCCTTGATAGAGAACCCAAAAGGGTCAAATTTGATAGAGACCGAATTGTCACGGGTTAGTTTATGAACGGAATTAAGGTTTCAACAAGCTCAGGACATAGCATGATATTACGAAGAATAAGATTGTGATTGTCAGTGGGGATAGGGAATAAAGTAGTGTGTGTGATGGGAAGGTGTGCACCGTTCCCGACTCTAACAGAAGAGGAATAAGGCAATGGATGAATGTCATAGAGAGATCGAGTTGTACCAACCATGTGGGAGGAGGCGCCAGAGTCGATGTACCACTCGGAGGTAGACCGTGGGGTTGTGGCAGCATTGTTCAAGGAGGCGAACAGTGCTTGGGTGTCGAAGGTGGACGAAGTGGAAGCAGATGATGGAGCCATCGTGTTGAAGTAGTCCTGTGACCCGGGTGCCATGTACATGGCATGTTGTGGGTTGAAGCCGGGTCGTGGACCAAGAACGCGCACTCCTGGAGCACGAAATGGAATAGGCCATGCATGTGCCATGCCGGTCCATGGATTGAAGGTAGGCCACCAATGGAACGGTTGTTGAGAGCTGCCTTGACCGCCACCATTGTTGGCACCCCGAGCCGGCGTTGCCGCCGGAGTTGGAGCTGCCCATCTTACCGGCCTTATTGTTGCCCTCGTGGCCGCCAGATCTGCCACTGTTGCCACCGGAACCCCCACCATTGGTGCCGGAGTTGGTGGAGGGTCCCAATTTGGCTGATGGGTGAGGAGGGCTGCCCTGACCACCAGTGCCTTGTTTGGTGAACAGAGTGTGGCAAGTGGCTAACATGATGCGCTGATTGTCAAATAGCTCCTCCATGAGGAGGTGTGAGCGAGCAGAGAGAAAGGTATGTGGTTGCTACCGAGAGGTGATAGCAGAGATGGCGTGACGATATTTGGGATTAAGACCGTGGGGAAAATTGAGGACCTGGCCGGGCTCGAAAACGGTCTGGCCGACATCATGAAGATTGTCAGCAAGAGTTTTAAGTTTGGCGTAGTACTCAGAGATAGACATATCACCTTGCAGGAGGTTGTAGAACTTGACTTTGTAGAAGATCGCGCGCTGGAGTTGATTGTCGAGGAATTCCTGCTCGATGGTGGACCGAAGGGTGAAGGTGTTGATCTTGCGCTGGTGCACGATTTGGAGAATCTCAGGGGAGCACGTGGTGTAGATCCAGTTGACAATGCACTGGTCCACCTTGTACTAGTCGGCGTCGCGATCGGGGACGACGGTGGTGGTGATGTGGCTGCCGTGGCCAAACTTGCCGAGCGCCGACTCGAGGAACACCTGCCATTCAGAGAAATTGGGGTTGGTAAGTTTGAGGGTGACTAGAACGTGGGAACGGATGTTCGCCGTCTGGATGATGTTGACAGCTATGCGAGACGCGTGGCATGGCTCGTTGGGAACGCCAGAGGAAGCCGAGGAAGGAGACAGGGAGAGTTGAAGACTGGATTGGTGAACATGGAGTTGGAAGGATCGATTTCAGTCACTAATACCATGAAGGAGAGCCAATCACACCGATTACATTGATCTGTCGTGAACTTATATAAGTGTTGGCTAACTTACAGCATGAGACGCGTGGAGCGTGGGTGCCGAAGGTGCTCAGTTATGGTGCAATGTGCACAAGGCCATTGAGGCCAAGTCGCACGACATGGGCACTTACAGAATCAGCATATTGCCATTACAAGTTGATGCAGTCACTAACAGGACCGGGTCTAAGCATAATACATTGCTAACACTATGCAACCCAAGCTAGCGAAAGGAATGGGGTTTTGCACAGGCCGACATGCGGTGCGACGGGCGAAGGCAGCGATGGGCTCCTGCGCAAGCTGACAGTGTCGGCGCGGCCGACGAAGGCATTGGTGAGCTCCTGCGCAGGGAGGGTGTGGGCGCGGCCTGCATGATGCGGTGAGCGAAGGCAGCGACGGGCTCCTTCACAGGGATGGCATGGCCGCGGCGCGGGAAGGGACAGTGGAGCTCGGCGGTCTCGACGCAGTGGAGCTCGGGAGCGGCAAGACACGGTGATCTCGGTGCAGTGGAGCTCGTGTTCGACACGGTCGAGCGCAGTCTATTGAGGCAAGTTCCTCCATGAAGGAAGTTGAGTTCAAGGGACTCTACTGTAGTCCAGTTCATCATTTTTTCTGCATTTTGGAGTAGTCCAGTTCAAGGGCAGGAGGAAGCAAGCACAAACATGGAATTGACCTCAAATGTAGTAAAAATACTGATTTTTTGCAAAATTTGATTTCAAATATATAAAAAATATCTGTTTCAAAACTTTTGCTAAAATCATCTATGTTTGCTGTAATACAGTGGTATACATAATTACATAACAATATGGTAACAGGAGTTAAATCACCAAGACTAGAACTAGGGGGTAAAATCACAAGAGTACTTCTATCTTTTTACATCATATTTAACACCGTTAACACCACATAACGGAGTAGAGGTAAACTTTTGCTTTATTTTTAAAATGTGGGAGTAAAATCACAAAGTTAAAAAATATGAGATAAAATTACAATTGAAGATTCGGCTAGGCGTATAAACGCAATAGCCCCTTCTTTTTCCATTTGGAGGCGGGTATCTGGAATCTCGCCATCTCAAGACTTGCTTTCACTATGCTTGATTTCATTGTAGATCCTATGAGTTCTGAGTGAAATGATACCATCCCTCGATACCATTATTGTTACATTATAATGTTATCAGATTTTCATCATAATGCCTTCTTTATGGGTATCTTCACCTTGGCCAATATACCCACTACCACTAATTTAGTTGTATTTTATTCAATCTTGCAATCTTCAAATTATGAAAAAATCTCTAAACTAGAGAAATATATGTTAGATGAGTATAGAGAAAAGGCGTATATATGTTCTCATGGCAAATAAGGAGTTGGGATTAATGCAATATTCACATTATCAAAAAGAAAACAAGAAATTCACTCCTCTAGTTGTACCAAATAAAAAAAGTTCTAAGAACAAAATTTCCACCCATTCTCTACTATAACGTCATTCTCAACATATGTAAATATTCCGATTAATTCAGAGTTGTAAACAGCGCTGGATAGTGGATTGATTCGTATTCAATATGCTCTATTTGGACTGGTGTATCAAGGCTAGATGAAAATGGCAATTAAATCTCTGGTGTGAAAATACACCTACAGGTTAGAGACTTTTTTCAAATAGGAAAGAGACAATTAAGAGACTACGTGGTACAATAAACTATATCTAAATTTTGTATCTTAATAAATACATCATATATATATATATGAATTAAATATTATTTTTTATGAGATGACGCACTTAAGAGTCCGTCTTTAATTTTTTTTATTTTATATGAATTAAATATTATTTTTATGAGACACGTTAGAGACGCACTCAAGAGTCCGTTTTTTTTTACATTCTAGAGGCACAGCTGTAGAGATGAGTTGTACATGCGGAGGGTGTGGACTGTTGTGCCTGCGTGTGGTAGGCAAGGCAAAGAAGGCGGGGAAATGGCAAAGCCAACTCGCTTTCGAGTGACTGAGGCCGTGACGCGTGCCGCGGGATCGGGATTCGAGGGGGCGCAGAGGCAGAGCTCCATTCAATAATCTACGCAATTATTTACCGCCACCCATTAAAATAAACGATGATCTTGTTGATTCCTGGAGTCAGTTTGACCCCAGCTCAGCCACCCACCACCACCAGCCGCCGCAGTGGTCGATGGCTTCACGGCTGCTCCCTTCTCCCTCCTCCACTCCTACTCGGCTTCTCCTCTGCTTTTGGAGTCGGAACGGAGCATGGTGACCGGCCCCTTCGCCCTAGGTACGCGATTTGTAACCTGCGGATTCTTTTGATGTACTGATGTCGACATCACGGCAGGATCCTGGATTATCGTCGGGGTGGGATGGAACGGGAACAGGATGTAGTTCCGGGCCCTTTCTTTGGGATCTGGGTGTGAGATAAAAGAGCGCTCTTAGGTCTCAGGTCATATTGTCCGTAATATAGTTGACTTTAAGATCGAGCTCTTGTCCCTCTTTATATTGTGATGATATCTTCGATTTTTCTGTCGATTCCTGTGAAAGTTTGGTCTGTTCTGAGCCTAAGATTGTGCCTTTGTGTGCTGATTCGCCCCCATTTTGTCATTAGATATTGATCTGGTCCCATAGAGAGGAGAGGATCCAAATTATATGATGATCTGTAATTGGACTGAGCTGCCTTATTTTGGGTAGTATTTTGGAATGGTGTCGCTTTCAGGACGAAATAGATCGTTTATGAAGCATGCTGAAATGATTTTGGTTTTTTTTTTGAGAAACGAAATGATTTTGGTTTCAATAATATCTGGTTCTTGGGTCTCTCATTAGCCCTGCTTGTCTACACAAATAAGAGTACGATCTGACTGAATTTATCCATTTGAGTTAAAAGGGCAGCCCGGTGCACGAAGCTCCCGCCTTGGGTTTTATGTACCTAGTCTTTCCCTGAACGGAAACTATACAGTGCGCCCTGTCGTGGAGTGCGTGACACCTCTCCACTTGGACCGCGCGTGGATTGCTGCCCGCCTGCTGCTCGGATTCGGTGGTTGGAGTCAGATTCGGCGGCAGAGAAGGAAACGGTGGCGTGCGGCGGCGGCGCCCCACAATCAAGGTTAGAGTTGGGGTTTGAGGGGGATTCGTTGCCGGCGGATGTAGAGGAGCTTGGGGGGCGGGGGGCGGCGGCCGGGTGGTGGGTGTAGGAGCTTGCGTGAAGGAAGATGGCTGGGGCCGCGCGAAGGAGAAAGACGACCGGGGCTGCTCGCGTGAGGAGGAAGACGGCCGGGTCTGCTTGCGCGAGGAGGAAGACGGCCTGGGCTGCTTGTGCGAGGAGGAAGACGCGGGGTCGCGCGATAGGGTCGGTCCTTCCCTGAATTTACCCATTTGAGTTACACTTGGAAAATTAATTGGAGCACTAGAACCGCTAGTTTGGTTACTTCCTTTTATAACCTCAGGGTTTTTGCCATCGAATGTTGTATATGACAAAGGTGTGCTTTCTCCTTGTAATTCAGGGTTACCATAACTTATTCATTGTTTTTTCTTCATGAGTTCTTAAATTGTGGATACTTTTTTCTCGTACTTAAATCTCGGATACATGAAAATCTTTTGGGTTTTGTCCTATCCTATTTTAAATCTGGTATATGTGTCTATCAATCTTAACGTGTTAAGTTTTTTGTCCACTCACATATCTACAATATGTAAATATTCAAATCTGGGGGTTCTTACTATGTTTGGTTTCAATTCTGTTTACAGATTAAAATCTTCGTCCGATTACAGACGTCATATTCTCTAGGAGTCGACAATGGATAGCAATCAGAACAACAGCCATGGGCAATCTGCAAATCTCAGTTCCAATCCTCTATACTACCAGTTTGGTTCAGACAATCCACTTGTTGGCATGGGAATGCAACAACCATTTCCCCCATTCACCACACCGTTCGGTGCTTCATCATCCAATAATATCACACACATGGATTGGAATCCAGTGACCATGCTCGACAACCTCACCTTCATCGAGGAGAAGATACAACAAGTGAAGAATGTCATCCAAACAATGGTGGACAATGGTG
>VSTD030000745.1:0-14753 GCA_008808055.3 Sporobolus alterniflorus
AGAAAAAGCAAGAAAATTTGGATGATGTAGGTGATGAAGGATTGAGAATTGCTATGAATAATATGACTATTGGTGATGTCAAGCCAAAGGATGAAGATGATGATGATCCATCACCTCTATTTCAAGTTTTGCCATCTTCCTCTAATACAAGCAATAAAGATCAAGTTGGCAATGTGGAAAGAAATGAAGAATCAATTCATCAACCAGTTAATGATTCTTCATCCACCTCTACTCAAGATGCAAGTTCTCAATTCAAGATTCATAATGCCATTGCAAAAGATCATCCTATCAATCAAATTGTTGGTGACATCAACAAAGGTGTTCAAACTTGATCTCATCTTGCTTCCTTTTGTGAACATTACTATTTTGTTTCTTGTGGTGAACCTACTAGGATTGGAGAAGCCTTGAATGATCTGGATTGGGTGAATGTCATGCATGAAGAGTTAAATAACTTTGCTCGCAATGAAGTGTGGGAATTGGTAAGAAGACCAAGTGATAACAATGTCATTGGGACAAAATGGGTCTTTTGGAACAAGCAAGATGAAAATGAAATTATTGTGAGAAACAAAGCAAGATTGGTAGCACAAGGTTATTATCAAGTTGAAGGTTAGATTTTGATGAAACATTTGCTCCCATTGCAAGACTTGAAGCTATTCTAATATTGCTTGCTTATGCTACCCCCTCTCACAATATCAAGTTATATCAAATGAATGTGAAGAGTGCATTTTTGAATGGCAAGATTAATGAACTTATTTATGTTGAACAACCTCCCAGTTTTGAAGACTCAAAGAGGTCAAATCATGTGTACAAGCTTTTAAAGACGTTATATGGTCTCAAACAAGCACCTCATACTTGGTATGAGAGACTTTGGGATTTTCTTGTCTCAAAGGGATTTAAGGTTGAAAAGGTGGACACTACTTTATTTACCAAGAAGATTGGAGATGATCTATTCATATATCAAATTTATGTTGATGATATTATATTTGACTCAACCAATTAAAAATTTTGTGAAGAATTCAGTGATATGATGTCGCAAAAATTTGAAATGACTATGATTGGTGAATTGAGCTTTTTTGTTGGTCTTCAAGTGAAGCAAACAAATGATGAGACTTTCATTTATCAAAGCAAATATGTGAATGACCTACTCAAGAGATTTGGTACGAATAATTCAAAGCCAATCAAGACTCCTATGACTACAAATGCTCATCTTGATCTAGATGAGGGAGGTTACCTAATAGATTTAAAGCTTTATAGATCAATGATTGGTAGTTTTCTTTATATTACCACATTTAGGTCTGATATCACGTTTAGTGTTTGTATGTGTGCAAGATTTCAATCATCACCCAAAGAGTGTCATATGATGGCCGTTAAGCGAATCCTAAGATAGTTGAGGCAAACACCAAACCTAGGCCTATGGTATCCCAAAGGTGCTCATTTCATTTTTGTTGGCTATTCGAACTCCGATTATGTCGATTGCAAAATAGATAGAAAGAGCATTTCGGGTACTTGCCAACTCCTTAGAAGATCCCTTGTTTTATGGTCATCCAAGAAACAAAACTCCATAGCACTATCCACCGCTGAAGCTGAATATTTCTCCACCGATAGTTGTTGTGTACAACTACTTTGGATGAAACAAACCCTCTTGGACTATGGAGTGAAATTTGATTGCGTACCTCTTGTGTGACAATGAGAGCACCATTAAAATAGTCACAAACATTGTCCAACACAAAAGAACCAAATATATTGATATTTGTCACCACTTCCTAATAGATCATGTGAGCAAAGGTGGCATAGTGATAGAAAGTGTGAGAACCGATGATCAATTAGCGGATATCTTTACCAAGCCTCTTGATGAGACCCGCTTTTGCAAGTTGAGGACTGATCTTAACATCATTGGCCTCTTAAATGTTGCTTGAAATAATGTTTTTCTCATTATTTGTCTATATCATGCTCTCATATCTTTGATTGTACCATGTTGTTGTCATATTCATATGTCATTCATTGCATGAAAGAAGGATCAACACATTTAGGGGGAGCACTACACTTTCATATGCCTTGTAACCCTTCATATGTGAATAAAATAAGAAAGATGACATACTAGTCTTAAGTTGCCTTTCTTTGGTCAAAAAGTTAAATTTTGGATTTCTCTTCTTGAAAAGTTGCAATCTGAGTTCAAAAGAGTTTCTATAGCCTCTTTAAATATTTTGCAAGGTTTATTCAGAGTTACAAGTGTTTTTCTTTGCCTATTTGAATTTTAAGCTCGTAAGAAGGAAAATAGATTCTTGTTTTTGGCTGAAATTCATTATTTCCATGAAACCTTTTTGGAACTATTTTTGAGAAAAGTTCTTTTACCAAGTTTGTAAAGTTGGTCATCTTGAACATCTTTCATATTCAAAGTTTCTTCTAATGACCAATCTTGTGAAAGTTATTGGATTTTCAAGTTCGCCTTGAAAAACCATTTGACCTTATTTAGTCCTTGTATGGCATCTAGTGAGTTATACCCCTAGAATCATATATTTCATATATATCAGTTCATAAAGGTGGCTTATACTGATACATTCTCAAAACCGATCAAATCTCCACTCTTTTGTGGTTTCTTGATAATTTTGATACTCTTATAGGTTCCTAGCTATTTGTGCTCTTGTCATATGCATCATATCATAGTTTTGCTCATGTTAATCATCAAGAGATCAATGATCTTTGAATTCATGATTAGAAAGTTTCTGAATGTCTATGGTATTATTTGGAAGAAGGATGAAGTGGTTAAAGTATTTTACCTATGAAAACTTGGATTAAATCAAGCAATTAAAACAATTTAGGCAAATCAGCAACAGGCGGTCTAACCGCTAGGGTAGCTCAGTCTGACTGCCACATTTTGTAGGGGCATGATCTGACTGCCCCAGGCCGCAGTCTGACCACCAGGGCCACCCGAGCAGATCCAGTTTTGGGGTTCAATATTTCTTCTCTTCTCTACTCATCCCTTCATTTAACCACCACGAAAAAACACATCTCTCTCCTCTCTCTCTCTCTCTCAAGGAGAAAATGACCCTCCTTGTGGGGAGGCCTTGCTCTTCGATCCCGATCCAAACCAGGGCATCTCTAGTCTCACTGCGACATCCTCCTCCATCGCCTCCAGATATTTCATTGATTCCTCTCCTACTTACCCAAGGATTTCATTCATTAGGGTTCAATGTCTCAAGCATGAGGATTCAATTTTGAACCATGGATTTGTTGGATTGATGGTTGGAATAGAGTTGTGATGTCAATATGAGTATCTCTTCAAAGTTTGTTTCATTGATTTGCTCGGTCCTTGATAAAATCAAACGGGGATTTCTTGAGTTGCCTTTAAACTAACACTGTTCATTTGTCTAGTATGTTTTCTGGACGACATTTCAAGTTGGGCACGTGAAAGAGAAGGAAGAGGGGTGCCTCCTCCTCTGGAGATGATAGTCCTCGTGATGAATCTTATGTGCCATCACAATCAGAAGTGGCTTCTTCCTATGCTAATGGGTCTCAAGATATTGATATGGAAGAGGTTGATGTTGAATTTGATCCATAAGCATACATCAGCCCTATCAAGAAATGGACTAGTAATTTTTATCAAAAGGCTCACACAGTATGTGCCTATGAGAAGGAAGAAAATTCCCCGATTCCACAGTTTTGGAAAAGCTACAACACTATGCATTCTATGGTCACCTAGTCAAGAAATCTATTTTTGCTCACAAGTCAATTGATTGGGAATATCTAGAGAAATTTGCATCTACTCGTCCTTTGATGGCTAAATTTCAGCACATTAGTTTGCTTAAGTTCACTCAACTTACTTGTGATTTGAATGACACTGTCATAAGACAATTTTATGCTACACTGGATATAAATTGCCATTATGAACAGATTACTTGGATTACTAGTAGTAGAAAGTTTACTACTTCTTTTGCTGATTTTGGGGTTGCATGTCAAATTAATTATGAAAGAATTATGAATGGGGATTATGTTTGGGAGTTAGATGCTATATCAATTGATACTCATTGAAGTTTTTATAAGCCTAATCAGTATTATGGTCAGGAGTCAGTCAATGGATTGAGAGTGATGCCTGCTATGATAAACAAGATTATTTGATTTACTCTTTATCCTCGGAGTGGAAATTCTGACACCATTTGTGATCAATATTGGAACCTTATTGATCTTATCATGAGAAGGTAGCAAATCAATGCAGTGAGGTTCATGGTGAATTATATTGAGATGATCAGCTCAATTGTTCAATACAATCTATATTATGCTCTATTCATAATGTTTCTTATTCTCAACAAGACAAGCTTTCCAGTTCGGGCATGCCTCACAAAGAAAACATCTTATAAGCCATTTGGTGCTTCAAAGCATGTTTTACTGGCTAATGATGAGAATGATGAAGCTACACATGAACATGTTGATACTCCTCAAGAACCACAACCTCAACCTCAACCATGGGGTCCTCCTCCCATGAATCCTCTTATGCCTCATATTATGAATGCAATTCAACAAGGTATGCAGGCCAATATGACCAGCTTTCACCCTTCCTACAATGAGCAATATCATCAATTGGTTATGCAACATTTTGAGGCTCTCAATACAAATCTTGGTGCAGTTCGGAATGATATGGATTCTCTTACTAATCAGTTTGGCAACCCCTCCACAAATATGCACAATATTCAGTAGTAGCTCACAAGTTTCATCAATCATTTATACAATGACTTTCCTCGTGGTCCTCCACCTCCGGGTTACATTCCATACCCTTACTATCATCAAATGCCTCCTCAACCTCCTCTAGAAGATGATGAGTGACTTTTTGGGTATTTGATCCTTGGTTTCAAGTCATTACATTGCATTGCATCTCATTTGCATCTTATCTATCTTTATCAAACAATGATCTTATTAGTATGTTTTTATCTTGTTTAACTATGGTTTGTATTTATATATATGCACTTGAACCTATGGTTTGTAATCGTAATGGATTATGATGATTTGCTTATCTTTATGATAATTATAATTCTTGATGGTTCATGTGTTCTTGGATGGTGAGGATATTATCTTTGAGATATGCTACATTATGGTTATATGAAAATTATTTGCCTCATTGCATCCACATAAACAAGGTAAACTCTACCCTCTTGTTAAATTTTTTGTGCATAGTCTCTTAATGATAAATCTTCTATATGCACTTATCTAGGGGGAGTTTTATCTTGCATTGAGTTTTGATAGCATCTACATTTCTGAAATTAATTGCTTATATGTTATTGAAACTCATCTCCGATATATCTCTATACCTTGTGTATTTTGTTGGCTCAAATCTTTTAATGTCACTTCTTTGTGTTGTTATCAATTACCAAAAAGGGAGAGATTGAAGCATTTAGGCCCTTATCTGTGTTTTGGTAATTAATGATGACCCTTATTTTTGGACTAACAAATTTCTTGAGTTGGTTATAGTGTTAGTTGAAATAAGGAAAAGATTTTCTTGGAGACATTGATTATGGATGACTCAAGGCAAAGGTGTTTTTATAGGGTTTCTATTTTATCGGTCAAGGTGATCAGTGGGGAAGTGAGCGGATTATTAGAATATATGTTATACTATTAAGAGGTTATACCATTAAGAGGAGTTGTTGAACCTTTACTTGAATCATCTATAGTTGGCACTTTGCTAAAATTCCTTATTCTTGTGATAGATAGGTTTGAAATACTAAGTGAGCACCACCTTCTACTGATTCAGATTTGAAGATCTAATAGTGTGCTGAGTGACTACTGAAACAAAGACAAATACTGAGAGTATTCATTTCCCCTGAAAAACTGAGAGTGTTTAGAGTGTCTACTAAAACACCAAAAAATACTGAGTATTCTTTTCTTTTGAAGCTTTGGGAAGGCTAAGTGACCCCCTGGCGGTCTAACCGCAACCAAGGTTGATTAGTCTGTCAGCCTTTGTTCCAGAGCAGTCTGACCGCAAGGGGTGGCCGATCTGACCGCCAACCTCTGTATAGCCCACGGTCTGACTGCCACTAGGGTCGGTCAGACCGCTAGCACCACCAACAGTCAGATTTCAAATTTAAAAGTAGTCATTGCAATTGTGATGGTCTGACTGCAAATTGAATTGTAGTTTGACCACCAAGTGCGCAGAAACTTTCCAACGACTAGTTTTTGGAGTGTGGGCTATAAATACACATCCATCTTGTGAAAGATATCTCTCTTGACCATTTAAATAACATACCCGACTCTTGAGAGCCATCTCGCTTCACACACAAGCCTTTCTTGATCTATTGTGGGTGTGTGAGATTCTAGTGTTGATTCGAGTGATTTGAGCTTTGTGGCACTAGTGATTCTTCAACCAAACATCATCGACTTGTTACTGTCACACCCCCATCTGATAACACGTGTTAGTCATCAGGATCATGTGAAAGGATTCTTGATGAAGCAAGAATACAGAAGTGTGCACACATACAAGCTGAATTTAAATGCTCTAAAAGTTAAAATATTACAATTTAAAGTTCAAATTCGATACATCAGAGTTTTTGCAGTGAAAAATTTAATGATAACGTGAAAGTGATCTCTTGACGATACAAGGGCAACACCTTACCCTAAGATGCCGTCTTCAAAAGTGGCCAACGCCTAAGGAGTCTAGACCTCCCACTGGTAGTCACCCTCAGTGTCACCGAAAGGGAGATGAGAACTACTTACACACAGTTAGATCAAACAAGGTAAAGCTTGAATAACTAATACTCAGCAAGACTTACCCAACAAAAATGGTCATAAATAGCTGACTCCTAGACATGCCAGGCTACAAGGGGTTTTAACTGACTCAGCGGAAGCAGCGACTAAAGTAGATCCTTAATTTCAATATTTTACTTTAAACATTTTAGCCATATTAATTATACCTGAATAAAGGTGTGCAACCTGAATCTAGAACATTCAAGTAAACAACCGTAACTGTAAAGTAAATCAACATCATAAATAATCATCATCATTAATTATCCATTTTAATCCATCATCATATGAAACATGCATTTCTACGAGTGGGGGTCAGTGAATAAGCTATCACTCATATTTGAGAGTGTCATAGAGATTCGAATCAATAACAAACCCTGCAGGGGTATAAACCTTTCGTAACGACATCATAGGGTCAATTCGGGTCCCACCCCTCCCTAGTGCATGTCTTCTATGTGATACCACATACTGGGCTATCCGTGGGTGGCCCATAAACTATCCCACCAAACATCTCTAGAGGAATGGTGGGTATCATCCAACCACTACAATTATCGAGCTACGTTGGTTTACTGAACCCTATAAATCCAGCATGCGGTCAGTACAAAATCAAGTTCTCGCTCAAGGTTCCACTATGAACGGTCCTCAACTGACACAGGTGGGGGCTACTACCTTGGAGCTCCTAATATCCACATACCACTCCCTGTCCTTCCCATCCGAAGATGCTCCGCTTTCCCATAGTTGCCCCACCCGGTCTCAAATTTAAATCATTAACCATTCTCTACCAAATTCTTTCCATTTTGATTCCATTAGAGTGAAAAGGGGTCCTACAGGCGAGTGAGACCTACCACTCGTCTTCTACGGTTAGCTAGAACTAAGCATAGCACAACTAACGGTACTATATTCTACAAAAGGGATACAAGGATAATACAGAAGGGTAAACATAATGCAGCTCCATTTTCATTTAAATCATATACGTAAGTGCACAATACATTGCAAGCATAAAATGATAAACGACTCGTGGGTAAGATAGGATCAACAAGCACCGGGGCTTGCCTTGTTCAAAGGAAAAGTTAGAATTTGCAGCGCTTGATGCTGGTTGACCCCCAAGATCCTCTGCAATAACTTCCTTATCGGGCGGAAAACCTCCAACAGTGACGGTTCCTACATGCGATGACATGCTGGTTTAATAAATAAACAAGTTCAAACAAAATTGAATTTAAGCATGTTCAATTCAAGTGCTATTGTTAGGTTTTATATTTTTCTTAGATAGAACTTGAATTTAGAAGAATAATGGAACCGGTTTCACGATTTTTGGACAAGTATTTAATTTGATATGAATTTTAAAAGTTTAAACTAAATTTAAATTATTTCTAGAAATGAATAAAGGATTTAAAATCCAATCCACTGCACCGGGCAAATCTAGCCCAGCGACCCAGCCTCACAGCGAAGCCAGCCTGCTAAGGCCCAACCGCAACATGAGTGTGTGGGCTTGCAACACGGCCATGCGGCCTGGCTGGTACGACCCAAAAACTATCAGGTCGGACCAGCACGGGCACGCGTCCAGGGCATGCCCAAGGCATGCCCTGGCACGACTTAGTGCGGTGGGAGCATGCGTGCAACACGTGCATGGCGTGGCCAGTCGCGGCTCACCGACGAGGGACTAAGGAGCGCGTCTACCCCAAGGGGTTCATGGTGGAAAGGCGCACACGCCGGGCAAAGTGGGCCGGTCGGTGTCACACCTAGTTTTAAGATCAAAACTAAATGCATTACCTTTATATGTGCCAGGATCAAGTTTCACACATAAAGCGATAAATAGTGAAATAAACAGTATAACTAGTGTTTATTACATCAATCCTTATAACAAAAACTTATTACAAGACCAAGAGGTCTAAATAATAGAATAAGGCACTATACCACATGCAGATGACCCGGGGCCCGCACGCCTAAAGGACATTTTCATCAAAGAATTCATCGTCTCAGCAGCAGAGCATAGCAACAATATACATGAAATATGGCAAGTGTGAGTACATAAAGTATTCCGCAAGTATAGGAAATAAGTGACATGCAAGCTTATAACAAGAAAGGCTTATCAACATGGTTTAACTTGCAGAAAATAACACATAGACCTAGACCACATCTAAGCATTACGACGCACCTAGGTTACCCATGGTAACCAAAGGCCAGCTGCTCACAGGAGTCACACATGTAGCCAAAACTGATCAATGCTCAAAGGCATCCCACCTGTAGCCAAATCAAGAATCATGCCCACAGGCTTCACACCTGCTACATGACATGAACCAAACCACAAGACTCAAACCCAATAGATCCAAATACCATACCCAACTAATCGTGTGAAGGGTCCATGTCGCTCATAACCGTGAGCACGATTATCATGATAGTTTACACTCTGCAGAGGTTGCACAACTTTACCCACAGGTTGGTGATTTCGGTTTATTCTTTACCCTTTTTCAATACACGCAGAATGGAAATTAATTAAAGAAAAATAGTTAGGACCCTCAAAGAAATCTCAAATGTTTCTAGGAGGTAGATTAGATTATTTGGATTAACTTTTGTTATTAGCACTTGGATTGGATCTCAACGGATTTTGAATTAAAATTCAAAAACTGATCTAGACTTGAATTCAATTTGAATTTGATGTAATTTCATAACTTTGATTTAATTTGATGCTTGACAATGAAGATTAGGGTACAAATGATACAATTAACACCTAGGGTGTTACAGTTACTCTTGGAGGTTGCTGCCTCCTAGACGGCTTAAAGGAGTGGAAACCACAAACTCTTTAAGAAGACTATGAAGGTGGTCCAGTGTTCTTATGAGACGTGTTATGCTCGTCTCACCGGAGCGGTGAAGAGCAACTCTAGTGGAATCGAGGTTTGAACATATTCAAGGTATTGATTTCTCTTGAGGTCAAGTTACTCTTTGTGAGTCCTTCTCATTGGAGAAGCGAATACTTTATAAAGAAGAAAATCAAAGGCTCCAGTCCTCAACGTGGATTAGGGGTGATCAGGCAAGTCACCGAGCCACGGGATAAAAAATATGTATCTCTCGCTCTTTTGATTATTTACTTGTTGATTTACTTTCCTAGAATTTGATATATTGCATGTCACCTAGGATTGCAAATATTTACTCTTGTTTCAACATAGGGTTAGCATTATTTATTTGTTCTTTGTCAGTTTTTTTAATTCTGTTGTTTATTTATTGAGTAGCATTTACTTTTTAAACCCGCATATTCACCCCCCTCTAGTCTAGTCGGTATCCTAGATCCAAAACATGTGCTCTTCTCGTCTGCTTGGTCGTGGATTCCGTGTTAGATAGTCGTGTTTGGCTGAGGTTGCCTCCTTGTTTCCTTTGATATAACCGGCTGTTTCTGAACCGAGTTGGCCGGCTGATCGGGGTCTATCTCGACTGACTATTTTCTCTTTTTTTCATCTCTTTGTCATGTTGCTAGCTCGGCTAAGTTCCTTCTTAGCTGCGGCGTTGTATGTTGTACGCTATTTTTCTCTTAATAAAATACATGTTCAGACATATTTAAAAAAAATAAATAGTCTACTATACAACGCAAGATCGAAGAGATGACACACAAGGCACGCTGCACTACTGGGCCACTAGAGTTGATCGTTTATCCATTCAGCCTACGGCAACCAAGCTTTGCCCCATAAGGGACGCACACCACCACGTTGTCGCTCGCCCCGCGCTAGCCGGACATGACCATGTGACCCAAGTAGGGGTGGTAATGAGACTTATGTTTTTGACTTAGCAAAGTAAACGACTAGGCCACAAAATGGTCGGGACGAATTTAATCAGATTTTTTATTTAAATTAAAAAAGAATAGAAAAGTATCTTGAAATGGCCCATGGACAGTGACCCATTACTAGGCCTACCCACACACGGTCGCACACATGGTCGTTGCTCAGCCTGCCATGCGCGGATGCCTTGTTGACCTTCACGACGGTCATTGTGTGCATAGGCTCCTCCTCCCCGGGTCCTCCGATCATGACCAGCGGGCCAGGTCAGCACAGAAACCATCTCGAACAGCCCCAAGTGGCAGATGCTGCCACCATTGGACACGCCGGCCCTCGAGCTGCTGCTTGGTGACATGTAACAAGAAGGGCACCATGTCATGGCCGGCGGTGGGCACGATCCAGTAGTCACCGACGGGCGTGTAACCTTGACCGATGGCGGGCCCTTCACGCTGCCATGTAATGGGGTCAGTGGGAGACATACTCGGCTCTGGGTCATGGCGTGGCATGAGTGCGACGTGCTAGGGCCCAGAAAAAATAGGGGACCAAAACATCTAGCTATTCTTCAGTAAATACAGATTTAAGGGTCCAAATTTAGAAGCCCATCATATTTCCTACAGGCTAAAGCCCAACTAAAAACACAGAGACATGCACTTTAGCCATGTAGACATATGCAATGCTATTGCAGCCCATACAAGCAATATGGGTGCGGGCCCACATGTCTAGTTTGCCTTGGGCTCTCCAAATCAATGAGCCGACCCTGGTGAGAGAACTTGGGTTACACAGGTTTGGGGTGCAAAGGCTTCTTGCCGCTGGAGGGGACGTTGCCGATAAGGTGTGCCCATGGGTAGTACATAAGTCAACAACCCTTTTTTTTAGGACAAAGTTCATTTTACTCCCTTCAAGTATAACCTATGTCTAGATAATCCCCTAAACTAATATTTATTTCATTTAACCCCCAATGTTTGCTAAACTAGATCATTATTCACCTTTTAGTGCTAACCAAAACCGGTTCTGCTGACATGGAAAAGGGAGATGACAGTTTTGCTGACTAAGTGTTACATGTAGGCATGACTATGTGGTGGCACACATAACCTCTCCCGGCCCAAGATCGCAACTGCCTCTCCCTCTAATCTCCCCTCATTTGTACGTCTCCATCGTCTTTGATTTGATCCCAGCAGCCCGATGAATCAACGAGGTGCTTACGTGTCTGTGTGCCACTACTAATCATGCATACGTGTAACACTTAGTCAGCAAAATGAGTTTTGGTTAACACTAAAAGGTGAATAATAATCCAGTTTAGTAAATATTTGGGGTTAAATAAACCAAAGATTAGTTTAGGGGTTATCCAGACATAAGCCATACTTAAAGGGAGTAAAATGGACTTTGTCCTTTTTTTACTATGTCTTCTTTTTTTGAGCTCCTATATAATCTCCAAACACAATTTTTTGCATATATTTATAGATTAATACTGTTGGACTCACCACCCACCTATTGTGTCCAAGCGGAAAATTCTAACTTCAACACCTGATATCATACTGCACAAATCAACCCCGCCCCAGGGCACATGCATTTGTGCATGTGCACATGGAGTGTAGTTAGAGGCTCTTTCAACCTAAACCTTCTCTAGAGAGGCATAACTTGCATTGAGACTGAAATTATATTATGACCTATCTTGTCATGTCAACTTTTACCTTTGCATATGATTTTTTTTCTTTGATAGCATCCTAGGTAAGAGGCACACCAGATGGAAAAAAATAAAACACATGCTGCAATTTTTTTAATGTCACGTTCATAATATATCCACACGGTTCACTTCACTCGCCATTGGTTTCACAAGTTATTTTTGGCTACCAACAAGAATTAAGCCATGTTTGTTTATTATATAATCATTATCTGTACAGAAGGAAAAGGGGTTACATTAGGAATAACCCACTTCCTCTTGTAAAAGGGGCAGAAGGGTAAAAAGGGATTTTTACTTTGAACGACACGTGCCCCCCTCAAGCTCGAGGCTCGAGATATGGCGCTGACTGCCGCCTGTGCAGTGGGCACCCACAACCCCTCGTCCACGCCTTCCCAGCGTCTCGCGTCTGGAAAGTGAAAAGCCTCGCGCATCACTCGCCGTCCAGTTCACCACAAGGACGGTAGGAACCCTTGCTTCACCTGCCCTCCACCCGCCGCCCGTGCTCCCCCCGCTCCCGCCGGCGCCGCCACCTCCAATTCCCGTCCCCCGGCTCGTCGCCGCGGGGAGATCCGCCGAGGTTTCTCGGTAACCAACAGCTAGCAGCTCTCACCTCGACCGCCCTCCCAAATTCGTTCCTTTTATCCGGCGAGGAACCCGTCCGGTCCCCGATTCGACGGCCCCCTCTCCGTCCTGGCCGACGTGATGCGGGTGGATTCGTTGCCCGCCCTAGCCCGGTGCGATGCGTGGCGTGATTAGGTTCCCTCGCCCGTCTGCACTTTTCGTGGTTGACCGCGCCTCGGTGTAGTTTTTTTTTCTCCTTTTCGCAATGCTGCTGATTTGCTGGTAGCTGCTGCGTGTAGGCGTGCCCTGGGACACGAGATCGACGACTGCCCTTTTCCTTTGTGATCCTTCAGGTAATAAACCGAGGTTGGCGGAGGTGAAGTTGCGGCATTGGTCCTTCGCGTGGCTCCGCTTGGCTGGTAAATTTTCGATCCTCGTTGTGCCACTTGTTCCCCTCCTGTTCCTATCGTTTCTAGGCTGCTTGTATTGTATGACATGATGGTGTTTGGATGCCTATCAGTAAGGTTTTATTGAACGAGTTAAATTAATGGTTGACATGGGCTAACAAAGGTCATATGTATCGATGTGGGTTGGTTTGAATGGGGAAGAAGCCCCTCTCTTCTGGTACGCTCTGCTTGCATTGTTGTGCACACACATGCTGCATCTTATGTTTTTCTTGAATGTTGAAAAATATGGCACAACTCTAGTTATAGGAACATGTTAAAGCAGCCGCAGATCTGCGCTTTTTTAAACCTAGCATTTGCAACTTGAAATTATAAACACGTGTGGACTATCAGTTAAAACAATCATTTAGGAAATGGACTTCAAGCTAACCAAATATGGATTGCTGTTTTAGTTTGATAAGTGGTTGAGTTTTGAGTTGGCAGTTTGATCTATGCCAGTTTAGGAAATACTATCTTGTCTTTTGTTTTGTGTGGATGTTGAATTTGTAGGAAGTGTATGCATCTCTAGTTTCTTCGGTGAAACTAAGTCTTTCCAATTTTGTTTGCGATGATGAATCTACAATGGAATCGATGAATGAATTTATAAGAATTACAAAGATGGGCCCATTACATTTTTATGGGATCAAGGAATTGTAGATTAACAGTCTGGTGATATACTGTATGGAAAAGTTAGATAATCTAATTTCACGACCTATTTTCTTCTTTCTATTCCTAGTAAGTCAGAATGATGAGGAACTGAGCCTAGCTCACAGAGTTTTTAAGGCAATAAGTTGAGTCAAGGCGACGGACCCCCTTTTTACCTTTTAAGTGGAAAGACATAAGGCGAGGCGACACCTTATGAATATAGGAAATACTCTATTAAAAAATAAATATAAAAATAAAAGCCTCTTTTCGGCTAGAAGTGGGCTCAGTTTTGCCTTATACTATAAACTAGTTGATAACCTTGCACGATGTTGCGGGATTTCAAAATATCTTATATTTATGAAAATTAACATGTTGATCCCAATTCAACCAAAATATATGCAAATATAGAGCAAATTAAGTTGATTTAAAAATTCTTTAAAACATATGCAAGTGGGATCTTGTTTGGTTCATCTCGTCACATAGAACACGATGGTGAAAATAGAATTTAAAATGTATTGCAAATATAAACATATGTAAATATAGAGCAAATTAAGTTGATTTAAAAATGATTCAAAACATATGCAAGTGAGATCTTGTTTTGTTCATCTCGTTGCATAGAACACAACGGTGAAAATGGAATTTAAAATGGATATCATATGAGTTAGATTAATCATTTTAAAGTTTTGTATTATTTAGTGATGATGTGGCGATGATTAGGCTGCTGAGGTGGATAGCTTGTATGTGTAGAGAATGAACTTAGTAGGTTATAGAAATATAAGTATAGTTGATGCTGTGCAATTCATGAATTTATTCCTGCACATTCTGATTTTAGATGTTAGAATTTGCTATTCACTTGCTCAGCAGGCAGGATTTTTAGACTGCATAGTTCAGCTCATTTCTTTCAGTTGCTTCTAGATGTGTTCAGTGCTTCTA
>VSTD030000746.1:0-14748 GCA_008808055.3 Sporobolus alterniflorus
CCATTTACTAATTTGCCCCTAGCATTTTTAGTATTTTAATAAATTAATCACAACTTAGAAATTTAATAATCTAAGATTTATACATCTAATTATGTTCTCTAATTTTATACAGGTACTAAACAGTGCAAGGGATGTCTACACCAAGAATCATTATTTTTCTAATTATAAATTATTTTCTACAATTTCTTTATTGCAGAGACAGAGATTAAATTCTAGAAATTATTCTAAGCAGGCATTAAATATGGAACTTTTTGTATAAGCTACTGACAATGTATGCACATGCATGCAAAAATTAAGAGCATTATAAAGCGTAGATATTTGTAAACAAATATTCTTGTAGTTGAGTTCTTATAATTTTTGTACAAGAATTTACTACATAAAAGTGAGTTTGGTCAATCCTACTGTGTAGAGTGGTTCAAGAGTATTCATACAAAATTTATTTTGTAATTTTTAGACATTCCTACAAGTTTCTATGAATTTTGGAAGTTTGAAATAATTTCTGGAATTTAAAACAATTGAAAACAAATTAAAATTCACCGCTGAGTGATCGCGGGGCCCGGTGGACAGCGACCGGGTGCGGGGAGAGTGAGGTGACACAGCTGACAGGTGGGCCCGGTAGCACAGTGCATACGGTTTAACTCGGTTTAAAAATTTAAATCCGAATTCAAACGAGGTCAAACGATTTCAAATTTAGCTCAATCTTTGACAACTTCAAGAGGTGTCTTCCTGTGCTCCAAAAGTTCCAAATAAAATATGGATGAAAAGAGATTGAGATAAGGAACAACTTTCCTTATAAAAACTTCTCCATATTTGAAATGGAATTTGAACTAAAATCAGAGAACTTCTATGAGTTGAAATTTACTAGAAAATTCACTGAAAAATCTTGGAACTTTAGATTTTGATGAAATTTGGCCAGCAAGCTCCTTGATACACCTTATTGCAAGGAAAAATCCATTTCTATCAAAAGAGGATCATAAATTTGAATTCCATTCAAAAAGGGAATTCAGATTGATTTCGTGATAGTTTGAATTCTAAACTTTATTTTGAAAATCCACCTTTTGATTTAGGCTCGTTTTAGCACTTAATTATTTATTAATGACTTTAATTAGGGTTTCTATAACACGGGGTATTACAGCCCTCCCCCCTTAAAGAAAATCTCGTCCCGAGATTGAAATGAAGACATAAAAGCGACTGAAGGGGGAGGGGTGGGGGTTACCTCGATGGAAAGAACTCGGGGTAGTTGGATCGCAGGAACTCCTCACGTTCTCACATGGCTTCATCTTTATAGTGCTCATTCCATTGGATCTTGTAGAACCGAGTAGTCTTATTGTGGGTGACTCGGTCTTGTTGGTCGAGAATCTTGATGGGATATGTCTTGTACATCAAATCAGGTTCCAATGGGATGGTGTCTTCGATAACCACATCGGTTGGAGGCTTCAGACATCTCTTGAGTTGGGAAACATGAAACACATTATGAACCCCTGATAGCTTCGCTGGTAACTTCACTTGATAAGACGTTGGCCCATACTTGTCGATAATAGGATACAGACCAATGTAGCAGGGAGCTAGCTTTTCTTTGATACTGAAGTAGCGTACACCTTTCATTGGAGAGACTCAAAGGTATACGTGATCACCCACTTCGAATTCTAAGGGACTGCATCTCTTATCGGTGTAGCTCTTCTGACAAGATTGGGCAGCTAAGATGTTTGCTTGAATTTGCTTCACCTTCTCTTCCGCTTTTGTCACAATGTCAGGACCAAAGATAACTCTTTCACCAGACTCAGACCAACTCAGTGGTGTATGATAGAGTCGTCCGTAGAGTGCCTCAAAGGGTGACATCTTGATGCTCTCTTGATAACTATTGTTGTACGAGAACTCAGCTAGTGGTAGGTGCTTGTCCCATTTTGGACCATCCGTCAGAACACAAGCACGGAGCATATCTTCGATGATTTGATTGACTCGCTCTATCTGTCCGTCTGTCTGGGGGTGATAGGCTGAGCTTCTGATGAGGTGGGTGCCCAAACACTCATGTAGTTGCTCCTAAAAACGAGCAACAAAGATGGATCCTCTATCGGAGATGATGGTCTTCGGGATACCGTGATAGTAGACAATGTGGGATATATATAGCTCGACATACTGTCTAACCTAGTATGTCGTGGCTACAGGTATGAAGTGAGCTGACTTAGTCAAGCGGTCCACGATGACCTATATCGAGTTATACCCACACGAGGTGCGAGGTAAACCCACAATGAAATCCATGCAGATGTTCTTCCATTTTTACTCGGGAATACTCAAGGGTTGCAGGTTTCCGGCGGGTCTCAAGTGATTGGCTTTGATTCTTTGACATGTGTCACATTTTGACACATACTTTGCTATTTCTCGCTTCATTCTTATCCACCAGAAATTTTTCTTCAGATCTTGATACATTTTGTTGGTTCTCGAATGGATAGAATATCGTGAGCAGTGGGCCTCATCCATGATCTTGTGGCGAAGCTCAAAGTCCTTCGGAACCACGAGATGGTCCTTGAACCATAGAACTCTATCGGCATCTTGTCAGAAGCATTGAGCTTCTCCTGACTCCATTCATTGGTGGAGATGACCCATTCCAATGTCTGCCCTCTGAGCGGCAATGATGTCTTCCTTGATAGTTGGAATGAGAGCTATGTTGTTCAACCGACCATGCTAAATCACTCAGAGACTTGGTTCTTCGGGATCACAACATGTAGAATGAGACTGGACTGTGATATGGTTGCATCGGTGTTTGCGACTCAGGGCATCGATAACCACATTTGCCTTTGCAGGATGATAATGGAACTCCAACTCATAATTCTTCATCAGTTCTAGCCATCTTCGCTGCCTCATGTTTAAGTCAGGTTGAGTGAAAAGATACTTCAAGCTTTTGTGATCAGTGTAGATATGCACTAGATTACCCAATAGATAGTGCATCCAGACTTTTAAGGTATGAACGACAGTCATGAGCTCTAAGTCATGAGTGGGGTAATACTCTTCATGGCGTCGAAGTTGTCATGAAGCATAAGCAATTACACGACCATCTTGCATCAATACTCCTCCAATACCCGTGCCGGATGCATCACAATACATATCAAACGACTTCTCAGTGTCGGGTTGAGTCAATACAGGTGCAATAGTGAGGAGCTTCTTTAATGTAAGAAGACTTCTTCGGATTGCGGACTCCATTTGAACTTGACCTCTTTTTCTAGATGCGCCCAGGCTTGCCTTGGTCTTGCTCGTAGTCAGCGGTCTCGACTGGTGCTGGCTCCGGTGGCTCCACACATCTTTGCTCTGCGTGATCTATCGCAAATATGCAAGCATGAGTCACTAACATAAATGCAATTCATTGGGTGCAAAGAGTGGTATACTACATGCTCATGCACAACTTAACCATATTAACTCCTTACAAGCCATTTACTAATTTGCCCCTAGCATTTTTAGTATTTTAATAAATTAATCACAACTTAGAAATTCAATAATCTAAGATTTATACATCTAATCATGTTCTCTGATTTTATACAGGTACTAAACAGTGCAAGGGATGCCTACACCAAGAGTCATTATTTTTCTAATTCTAAATTATTTTCTACAATTTCTTTACTGCAAAGACAGAGATTAAATTTTAGAAATTATTCTAAGAAGGCATTAAATATGGAACTTTTTGTATAAGCTACTGACAATGGTATGCACATGCATGCAAAAATTCAGAGTATTATAAATCGTAGATGTTTGGAAACAAATATTCTTGTATTTGAGGTCTTACAATTTTGTACAAGAATTTACTATATAAAAGTGAGTTTGGTCAATCCCACTGTGTAGAGTGGTTCAAGAGTATTCATACAAAATTTATTTTGTAATTTTTTGGACATTCCTACAAGATTCTATGAATTTTAAAAGTTTGAAACAATTTCTAGAATTAAAAATAATTTAAAATCCGCCGCACATTGTACTCTTTTTCCCTATAGGGTTTTATCCTCAAAGAGGATTTACCTATATGTTTTTAATGAGGCAGCCTTGTAAAAAATCTCTTTTAAGCCCGGTGATCTCTGATCTATGGACAATTTGTATGTTTATGTGAACTTGTCTTGTCTGATGTTTTTAGAAGACTGAAGTGCATATGTGACATGTATCTGTAAACTTGCCTAGTTGTCTGTATGCCTGATTGCTTGTATGAACTTGTTTGTAAACTGTTATTTGAATTCTACCTGCATGAACTTGTCTGTAAACTGTTATCTGAATTCTTCCTGTATGAACTTGTCTGTAAACTGTTATCTGAATTCTGCTTGTATGAACTTGTCTATAAATTGTTATATGAATTTTGCCTGTAACTGTAATATGTTCTGTTTTTGAGCTGAGATGAAATCGGGCTTCAGGCTAGCTCGGCACGGCCCATAAAACGGCCGGCGTGCCGTGTCTGGGCTTGAGGACCAGCCTGACGTGCCAGCACGACCCAGCCCGTTCCTTATTCATGCCGTGTTGGGCCTAGGGTCTGATGGCTTGAGCCCACCCGGGCTCAGACCAGTCCGGCTCGTTGGCCAGATATACATCTGAGCAACGCAAACTGCATTATCTTCGTAGATAATGGTCTGTGACCCAATGGGCTCAATACCACATGAAACTTGGATGTGGTTTATTACTCTACGGAGCTATGCACATTCACGTGCGACTTTATATAATGCTATGATCTTGAAGTGATTAGTAGACGTGTAAATTAGAGTCTGTTTACAAAATTTTCTTGAAATGACAGTCCCTCCGTATAAAAATATGAAGTATGTCTGGAATTTACCATTGTGGGGATCACTTAAATATCCAGCATCGGCATAGCCAATGAGGACCAGATCCTGATTTTTTGGATACAAAAGACCCAGATCTGGTGTACCTTGGGGATATCGTAAGATATCTTTCAATCCATTTTAATGGCACATGGTAGGAGCGACACTATATCTTGCAAGTAAATTGACTGTAAAAGCAATATTGGGTTTTGTGTTATTTACAAGATACATTAGTGCTCCAATGGCACCAAGGTATGGGTATTCAGAACCCAATACCTCTTCTCCCTCTTGGAGTGGTCGAAATGGATCAGTATCTTTTTCTAAGGCTCTTATGACCATGTGAGTTTTACACGGATATGCTTTATCCATATTAAATTTCTCCAATGTTTTCTGGACATAAGCTGATTGGTATACGAGAATGCCCGTAGGATGATGCTCCAGTTGTAAATCTAAGTAAAATTTAGTTTTACCTAAATTCTTCATCTCAAACTCCATCTTAAGATGATCTTGTGCCTCATTAATGTCAAGCTCAATGCCAATAATATTTGAATCATCAACATATACTGAAATAATGCCTTTGTTTAGAAGGAACTCCTTTAGTCGGTTATACCACATCCTTTCAGACTGTTTCAAGTCATACAATGACTTGTAGAGCTTGACACAGTACATGTTGCGTTCTATGTTTGCATTCGGTACAAATATCACATCATGGACTTTCATGTATATGTACAAATATAGCGACTCATATAAGTATGCAGTCACGACATCCATCAACTACAAAGATAGATATTTTTGTGTTGTTAGAGATATAAGATATCAGAAAGTTATTCCATTTATTACCGGAGAATATGTTTTATTGAAATCAATGACGAGTCTCTGCGTAAACCCTTGTGCAAGTAGCCTTGCCTTGTATCTCACAACCTCATTGTTCTCATTTTGTTTCCGAATGAAAACCTACTTGAAACTGACATGATGGATCCTAGCTGCCTCGATTGCTTCCTTCCATTTGATTCAATCTGAGCATTGTTTACACTATGTCATGGTTTTAGGATCATGATCATTGAGGAGGTCAGCTACCATGGTTGAAAAGCTTGAGTTGACAACCGTTGTAGTATGGTCAAATAATTCTCCAGGACTAGTATAATTGATGGAAATTTCTTGCACCCCATGAAACTTATCATGGTTTTCCAATATGAGAGAATCAAGGTCTTCTGATCCTCTAACCTTCTCAATAGTATGCACGTGAGGTCTTGGTCGTGGATTTATAGTATCCACTTAGTGTCCATCAACTTCCGGTTGACTTGCATTTATTGTCTTTGAGGAAGATGTTTTCCTCATAGTCTTCGGGGGCTTGTTGGAAGCATCTTTCTGCTATCTTGCCCTTCCATTTTCAGGGGTGGAGTGGTTTTTATTGGTACCTCCACTCTACAAGGCGCGTTCACAGCATGATTCAAAGACTTTCTGACACCTTTGTCATCAGTAAACGCATCTGGCAGGTTATTAGCAATCTGTTGTAACTCTAAAATCTTCTGAACTTGAAGTCTAGTCTCCTTTGTACGTGAATCATAGGATATGATAGATTTATCATCCCAATCAATTTATCGGCCATCATCGATAAATTTATTACCTCCCACTAAAGCCGAAAAATGATCCTCATTAAAAATACAGTAAGCGAACCGGGCCGTGAATAAATCACCCATTAGGGGCTCCAGGTGAGGCCCCATAGAGGTTCACTTAGGTGGAGAAATTGGTGTGTACACTACACAACCAAATTTTCACAGATGGGAGATACTATATGGATCTCCATGTACAAGTTGGAGTGGGGAGGTGGTATGGTATGCAGTTGGATGTAATTGAACTAGGTCAGTAGCATGAAGAATTGCATAACCCCAACAAGATGTGGGTAAATTACAGCCTTGTAATAATGGTCTAGCGATGAGCTTAATTCTCTTTATCAGAGATTTTGTCAAACCATTTTGTGTATGAACATATGAAATAGAATGATGTACTTTAATTTCTTGAGCCATACAATAATCATTAAAGACTTGAGATAAAAATTCAGCAGCATTATCCATACGAATACTTTTTATCCTATACTCAGGATAATTTGTTTTAATCTAAAGACTTGCATCATAAATTTAGAGAAAAAATGATTACGTGTAGATAGTAAGCACACGTGAGATCATCTTGTAGATGCGTCAATCAGAACCATGAAGTATCTAAATGGTCCACTTAATTGTTGTATGAGGCCACAAATGTCTCCTTTAATACGTTCAAAAAACTTTAATGGCTCAGCATGGATCTTAAGCGGTGAAGATCACAAGATTAGCTTTTCCATTGCACATAAAGTGCACATAAAATAATTAGATTTTAGAAATTTGACATCTTTTAAATTATGACCGGTGCAATTCCCAATTATTTTCCTCATCATCTCTATTCCAGGATGGCCTAGGCGTGATTGTCATGTCTTGAATGTATCAACATTATGGAAAAATCACCTTGTATGCAACATGTGGTACGGGTTTAATATATGTGTAGTACAATCCAGACGGGGTAGAAGAAATTCTTTCTAGAACTTCATGACCATATCCGAAAGACTTAGTAATAAGAAGAAACTCCTCTTTGTTGTCTTCATGGGTACATACATGTAACCCGCTCTTCCAGATATCTCTAAAACTTATGAGGGTATGAGTATAGTCGGGATACAATAAGGCAACCTCGATCATTACTTGTGTACCATTGAGAAACGTAATAGTGACTGTTTCGGAGCCAACTATCGTCGCATCACGTTCAACGATGGTCAAAATATTTCCGGACCTCCGAGTTAGGGTCTGAAAATATTTTGTCTCTCTAAGTATAGAGTTTATGGTGCAACTATCACAAGACACATTTCTTCTTCCATTGGAGACTCCCCGTGAAATCTAATAATTAAGAATTATAATAACTCAATTAATTGCACAAAAATGCATACTTTATAAATAAATAGAGTAATGAATAATCCTATTATAAGACAACTATATTGTTCATTACAACACACTTTTAAGTATTACATAGACTTAGAAATACTAATATCTATGGTAAGTGGCCTAAAGAAGGTCACCGAACATGTCGTTCGAAAGGTATTCCACCATAGTATTATCTGAGTCCATGTAGTCATCAATGGTCAAGGTCGGCTCGTCGGTGCTTGGATTCTGGGGATCCTTGCTCAAACAACCTACTTCAAACATTGAGTTTGTCGGGATGAAGAAGTGGGCTTCATATCCAGATCCTGAACCTTGAGCTTTCTTGTCTTTTCCTAAGGATTTCTGGTACAAGGCCACAAGGTGCTTGGGTGTTTAGCATTTCTCAGTAGTATGCTTGAAAGCACCGCATGCCCTACACTGCACATTACTCCCTTTATAAGGAGTACCATCCTTTTTCATCATTTTTGAAAGCTGTATGTTTTTAAGCCTATTGCGTCGGCACCTAGCGGACCTACCATTTTCTTCAGATTATTATCCTTGGAAGAGCTAGGCTTTTTCTCATTGTGATGGATCTTAGGGAGAGGAGTAGCCCCAACATGATGTTGGTGATAATTCTTAATGGTAAGTTCATCATGCTTCTCAGTCTGAAGTAAGTCACGAATGAGGTCAATATAGCGTTGGTAGTTCTGGGCCCGATATTGATGTTATAAGACCCGATCAGAAGGAAGCATAGTTTGAAGAGTCTTTTCAATCCTGTCCTCTTTTTATCATTCTTCCTCACAAAAACACAATTTGGCGCAGACCTTATAAATAGCATGATTGTAGTCTTCAATAGACTCAAAGTCTTGAAGATGAATCTGAGTCCACTCATGGTTGACCTCCAACAATAGTATTGCCTTTTGCTGTTCATAACGGCCTTGCAGTGCAACCCAAAGACTATGAGACTCCTCCTCCATCACATATTCTGACTTTAAGTCGGGGTGGAGGAGATTCCGAATGATAAATAGTGCTTGATACTTGTATGTATCCATAAATGTCGCATCTCGATCCGTAGGGGAACTAAGAGACGGTAGTATCCCTCGAAAGGCCAAGCTTATCTTGACGTCTAGGGCCCATATAAGGTAGCTATGTCCATCAAGGGCAATTTCTTCAAACTCGTGAGCCATTGAGTCTTACATGTAGACAATTAGAGATTTTATTAATAAAATCCTCATGATGGTGTTGTAATGAGTGCATTAATCATAATGAAAAAGCACATAGAAATTATCCATTTTTGTTGAGCCAAATTTAGAAGATGGCTTAACAAAAAAAAATGAACCTAGAAATAATTCATGCTCAATAAGGCCAACTAGAAAATGACCGAATAAAAATAATAAGGCCAACTAGAAAATGACCAAATAAAAATAACGTATACACTTTGTATTAAGCCGATGATTCTCGCTTGTATTAAGCCAAATTGTAAGAAATGACTTAATTAAGATGAATCAAACCTCTTGCTATATTTTGTGTAATCATATTGCCATATCATAAGTCAAAATTTTAAAATTAGCTTAAATGATGGCACAAGTTAAATATTCTGAATATAGTAAACAAAATTATATTTACTTTTGGGCCAATTGACATAAATGATCTGAACAAAAGGAAATTTGGACAGTGTGTTATTAATGATTTTCTGAACTCATTTGGCCAAAATTTCAAAATTAGTCAAAAATGATGAATTTTATCGTAACATTGCAAGAAAACAATATAATTCATTGCAATAATAACACTTGTCATAATCCAAACACAAAATTGATCATAACTATATTACAACAATATTATACTAGATTACATAAGTTTGCAGGAATTGAAACTAAATTCGAATTCAAATTTAAACTGCAAACTAATAAAAACATAAATAAAAAGAAATAGTAATAGTAGTGGGCCAGTTTCCTTGAAGGAAACCGGGCTTGCTACCGAAAAATGGCTTGGCCCACCGAAGCTCACGACTCAGGCCTCACTCCAAAGGGTTTTGGCTCAGATATTTAAGGGGGTCGGCGAATGGGGCGGTTAGGGTTAACCCTAACCGCACACCATTCTTCCTCTGCCACAGCTTCCCTTCGCCAATCCACTCGCAACCATTGTCCTCACCGACGATGACGGCCAGTCATTATCATATCTGCTGCTCCTCCACTTGCTTGACCTTGGTGACCTCCTCTGGCGTTGAACCATACCCGCTTGCTCTCCTTCCTTAGCGTCGCTCCCCTTCTTCCATCACCGCCGCTCAACAGCTTGGCCCGGCCGTCGTGTCCCATGACCCGGGTGCGCAGCCTTTGCCGGATGGGGGCGGTAAAGTGGGTGAACCTGGAGCACCTAGTTGCCACACATACTCAACAGATCTGGCAGTGTACCGGAGCCTGACAGGCCGACTTCGGTTGATGGAAGCACCGACGCCGGAGACGTGACTAGGGATGGTGTCGGTGAGGTCGGTGGCGTGGTGGTCCGTGGTGCCAGCGGTCCTTGGGGTTGGCCCCGTGAACCAATGGAGATCCTCGCCGTCTGACGTATCACCGACGCTCCAACGAGGCCGGTGACTACCGTGATGCAGCGGGCTTCATCATCATCATCATCTTCTTCTCCCTTCACCTCCCCCTGACAGCCCGATGATGAAGGCCCGTGCGCCTGTGCAATTCGGTTGGGGCATGGCCCCCAACCGTGGACGACACATGGCCGGCCCCGATGACCCCACGGTGAGGCATCAGGGTTTGAGGGCTCCATCGGTCGGTACTCCGACCGGTCGGAGGAAGGGGACGGGGGTCACTCCAACACCCGTGGTTGTGGAGGGGCCGAAGGCGGTAGCAGTGGTTGTGCGGGTGCAGAGGTCGGGAGGCGGTGGCGTCGGCCACCACCACCACAACCACGACGGCGGTGGCCTGGGCCGGCAACGGTGTGCAATAGAGCAAGGGTCAAGTCGATGAGTTCCCTCGAGGGCATCCTTACTGATTCTCTTGATCTTCTTCTTCTATCTCTCTGTTCCCTCTTAGATCGCTCGTAGAGTAATGCTGATAACGTGTTATGGTGAGATTTGAGACACAAAGAAATGAGACCATCAAGTGTTCTTTATTCATTTACTTCTATACATATGAGGCGGCCACTCCGACAGGCGCGACGGTTCATCAGGGGAGCACCTGGCAGCCACCCGTGCAGCGGTTCCTGGTGCTTGGTGTCAAGTGATCATACCGTGATATGTTTTGTAACACAAAGCAAGAAAAGCGAGTTTTGATAAGCAGATTTCGTCCACCAGCGACGATGCTCGAATGTTGATGGATACAATTTGAATAGAAGCTGCCTGTTTGAGTCTCTAGGTAGCTAGAAGCTGCCTGTTTGAGTCTCTAGGTAGACATGTTTGCTTCTCACTCCACCCGGAGAGTCGTGTAACTCTACCCAGTTTCGTGATAATAAAGGTCAGTTCGTCTAAAAAAATTGCAATTAATGACAACGGTTTAAGCGCAAAGTATGAAAAAATTCAACCTTCGGCCAAATTTATAAGAACATAGAACATGCAAAGCAACCAAGTTGAAGGAGAGAACAAGAAGCCAAAAGAAACCGCTAAATTTTGCACTAGATAAAGCTCGGAGCAAATGTAGCATGGAAGTTCTGCCCCATCAATGCAAAAGGTACAATCTCCATGCTGGTTCGTCAAAACTAAGAAGGTTAAAAAATACACGCACTTCAACAATAACCAACAGTACAGTGCCGATTTTCATTATTTAAATCTGCCCATCTAACTGCAGTAAACTCAGGGCAAACTTGCATCGTAGCTGTTTGGAATTGTAAAGCAAATCCTATGACAACATATCATAGGAAAAAGTGCTCATTCTGCGTAGCTGTATCAGGATTATACATTGCCAACAAGTTTCGGCCTAGTCAAAAAATACGGCAGACCGCTACAATACCAGACAAGCTTAGATTCGTTTAATCGTCCAATTCAATTATCTTCACAACTGAGGAATCTCCCACTTTCTGGCATACAACTACGCGATCATGGGACTTGATTACACCCGAAGCTTTCCCGTGGTCCAGAGCAACCTTCAAAACTGTCTCATTTGTAGCGCTGGTAGATTCAGCCTGGGAGACAAAGTGAGCTAGGTAAGTACACAAATTCACCACAGTCCGAGTAATATTCACAAGTCAGCTCAGAAGTAACCAAACAACTCTCACAAATGCAAATGCTCAAGAATCGAGACACAACCAGTAGCTAAACTGCAAATTACAAGCTGCAGGACAAGCACTTCACTCCCAGAATATGTTTTGTGCATATATGAGCTCAATAAACCAACCAATGGGGTTTCAAATGTTTTGGTTAACCACAGATCTCACAAACTGTTCCGATATCCAAACTAGTGCTCTTAGGTGGCATTTGGTTCAGGAGTTTGGTGGAACGGAGAGGCTCCGTTCCACTTTACGCGCGTTTGGTTGGAGAACATCAGACCAGAGCGGTTCCAAAAAAGAGTATATTCCTCAAAGATCCGCAACCAACAGCTTCCAAAAAATCCACCGAACCCACGCGCTTCCGTTTCTTCCCGTGCCTTCCCTCTCCTTCTCGTCGCGCCGCTGCCCCGAGCCCCGTCGTGCACCACCACCTCGAGCACCACCTGAACTCGGCTGCCGAGCACACCGAGTGCCGCTGCACTGGCCACCTCTGCTGCCCCTAGCGCCTTCGCGCCATCTCCACCCCGAGCTCGCCGATGGCGTGGCGTTCGTTGCCGGCCACAACGACGATGGCCGCCCAGTTGTCATGTGGGCGCCGCCTGAGCTTTGTCCTGTGTGCTCCACCTCTGTACGCCGCCCCATGCGCCGCACCACCCTGAGCTCCGCCTCGTGCGCCAGCCCGCACCCCGCTTCATACGCCACCCTGTGCATCGGCTCGTGCGCTGTCCTGTGCTCCGCGTCGTGAGCCGCCCTATGCGCCGCCATGCGCGCCGGCCCGCGCACCGCCCCGGGCTCCGCCCTGTACGCTGCCCTACGTGCCGGCCCACCTCACGCACCGCCCCGAGCACTGCTTCACACGCTGCCCTGTGCTCCACGTCGTGCGGTCACATACGGTTGATGGAGTTGAGCTCAAGCTGGAACGGAGCTAAACGGACCCGAATGATTTGGATCATATTTGACTAACCAAACGTCAAATCGGAATGGCTCCATTCTTACTTCCAAACACGGAGCTTTGCCATTCCGTTCTAAAAAAATTAGAACGGAGCCGCTCCGCTCTCGTGGCTCTTGAACCAAACACCACCTTACATTTGAATCATTTATATACCTTGTAAAACGTGTACCTGATGCAATTATGGACAATTTGGGCCATCTACTCATATAAAACAGAAACTGATCGAAGCAGGAAACTGGAACCTGGTACAATGCCGGTAGCCTCAATACTACTTTCTATACAACATTCAGTTTCAAAATATGTTGATATCCTTGTTTGTTTCCATGAAAAATGCAAATGATGTTGATGGGTTATGCATCAGAAATATATGAAATGCCACACCTACCAAATGTTCTGTGTGTTTGAACTACAAATCCACCCAGAATGTGAGGGTACATATGTTTTTCTATTCAAGAAATAACTCCAGAAATGTAAACATACCGGATGCCGTGGATCAGCAAGCATAGGGAAGAGGCCTCTAACTATGAGTGATTGTCTAGCCTGCAATACCATATAACAAATATGAGTCACAAAAGTACCAAATATCAGCACGTGACCCATGCGAGGAAAGATGCCACGTAAGCAGTATTGAGCAATCCATAAGAGCAAAAATTCCACTAAAACTCTAGAACTAACTATTAAGGGAAATAAAGGATCAATCTAATAGAAAAGCTTTTTGAAAAGTGGAGGGTACAGATGCTGCTTTGTGGCCAACCATAAGGCAATGTTCAAGTACAAATATTCCAATGGCATATAATGCGCCTCTGCTCTGAGCTAAACAATTTTGTTACATGTACGGCTAAATGCTAGAGGCCCAATTTAAGGCTTTTTAAATACAATTATCAGTGCACTGATGTACCACATAATCCATGCGCCTAAAACATGTACTGACTGACAGATATAGAAGAAAAAGATGTACCTCAAATGCACCAGTGAAACTCCACCTCAGTTGGTTCGTTTTCAGACGAGGAATAACAACAGATAGAACAGGCATGCTGGGCCTGTACTTGGCAATTAGCCTATAGACCATATAAATAATATGAGATTAATTCCGGTTTTCCACCAAACAACGACCCTATACTAGAATTACTCATTATTGCTTTACCTTGCAGCCCGTCCAGAAGACGTAAAGCAAATGATGACTGAAGCCTTAACTTTGATAGCAGAACTTACCTAGGAAACAGGTGTGGAACAATTTCAGACAAGGAGGTCCATGTTTCTTGGAAGACGTTGTGGTATTACATGGATGGCAGAAAAAAAGGAATGTTTCCATGTGAATTGGAAAGGTTAGTAGTATGTACCGCTGAGGAGGCAATAGACTCCAAATGGCTCATAGGTTCTCCTACATTTTTCACAGTTAGCTTGTAGTACAAATCTTGGTTAAAGACCTTCTCAGCCTACAAAACATTGAAGGACACATCACCAAATCAGTGGTGCTAGCAAGTCAGATGCAGAATGAAAAAATAGGCAGCAAATTTTCAGTAAAGTCTTGCTGAATATGCAAACAACATAAAGAAATCACAGAACAGAAAGAAACTTCACCTCAGCACAAATTCTGCCCACTGTTGCAATAGTCTCGACTGGATATAATCCACGGAGAGTCTCAGCACCAAGGAGAATTGCATCACTCCCTACAAGAAAAGAAATAGAGATTCACGATTGAACCTTGTACAATGTCATATTCTGTGCACTAAGCAGCAGCTACTAGCCCGAAGCCCACACCTAGACAAAATCTTCCAAAGAAGGATCCATAGTGTCAAAAACTTACCATCGAGTACTGCGTTTGCCACATCGGTTGCCTCTGCACGAGTAGGCCGGA
>VSTD030000747.1:0-14747 GCA_008808055.3 Sporobolus alterniflorus
AAAGAGGGGGAGGGTGGTGAGTTCCATGGTTATATGGATCATGTTTGATTTCTATGAAAAAAACCAGTTTTTGGATCTTGTGTTGCGTTGGACAATTTTCTTTTCATCCCTTCTCTGAATCTGAGCGGTTTTTAGTTGCTTGTGATCTTATTCGGTCTTCAGTCTCTGTTTTGAGTTCACCTCGGTCTGACGCCAAGGGCTCTATTTTTTCCTCATTGATTTGCTGCTCCCCTTTTGGTTTCTGTTTCCACCGGGTCATGGATCTTGTTTTTATCTGCAAGCAGGTCCGCCAGTTCTCAGTCTTAGCTCGGTTTATTTTCTCGTTCTTAGTCCGGTCTCTGGAAACAAATCCTGTGCGCACGGCTTCATTTCTTGGTGATTTTTTTCTCGTGCCACTGAGTCGCGTCTCTGTTCTCCTTTTCAGCGTTGAGATTCTGTGCGCGCAATTAGGCCACCGTCACCGTTCTGAACTTCCGATTTCTTCCATCGTGAATTTAGTCCGCTGTCCTTCGGTTTTCTGCGCCAGGACTTCGGTTTTCCTCATGACTTCGCCTCCAGACTCCTTGCATGTTAAATCCTTTTCCCGCTGGAGTCCGTGCACTAATTCCCTTTGCGCTGTTTGATTTTTGCCGTGAGGAGCCGCCAATCGATTTTCCTTCGGCTTCTCAGTTCGCCCAGATGACCGCCCCGGAAACCGATTTCTTTGCCACGAGATCTCAGTGTCGCCCTAGCTGTGCTCGGCTCGTAGCAGCAGAAGTGCACCCGGCGTTTGTTCTGTGGCTTTCATCCATCAATCCTCCGTTGCCAATTTGTTTTTTCCTAGCTGCCGAAGGGGCTGGTTGCTTCTGCTTCTGCGCGCTTGAGCTGAGGGGGCGGTTCAAGGAATCATTTTTCTCTCTTCAAAGTTCTCCGCAGCCCATAATTCAATTTGGCTGTTGTTTGAGTTTCTCAATTGTGTGTGGATCGTTATAGGCAGAAGCCGGTATCGCTCTTGAGTCACCGGATCAAAAGACTCAAGAATTCGTGGTTTAAATCATTCTTCCGCGGTGATTTTCTGAACGCGCCCACTAGTTGTTCGGTGAAATACCTGTGAGGATATATATTGTTCTTTGATCCGATTTTTATCGTCGATCTTGCACGTGTTCTTGTTGACATCGATTCGTGTTTCTGCTGCGATTTCTAACCCGATTTCAAGGGTCAATAGCTATTTGATAGCTATGTGATCCTGGTCATGTTAGAAGAGAGGGACGTCAGGTTCGATTTGGGATATAGGCCAAGTTACTGCAAGGAATTTTGATTGGCTCTCATTCACCCCCCCCCCTCTGGTGGTCTTCTCTAGTCTTTCACTTGGTCTTTGCTTGACAGCAGCTTGACCCACATGAATCTGCTCATGTCATCGACATGGAGGAGAAAGTAGCTTTTACCAGTGGACGTCACACACGTGATAGGTCCGCATAGATCACCATGGACAAGGTACAGGACACGCTCTGCTCGTCGATGCACCTGTGATGAGAATGAGGCTCGTCGCTGCTTTCCGACGAGGCAACTGTCGCACACCTGATCCACCTGATCAAGTGTCGGCAAGCCTCATGGCATGCCCTGAGTGCGCCGAAGTTGAGATGACCGAAGCGAGCATGCCACAACCATGCCGCCTCGGTGCACCATGCCGACAGGCACACAAGGTGGTCGATGTGGAGCGCCAAGTAGTAGAGGCGTGACTGGTCTCGAACCACCTTTACGAGCAGCTGCCCGCCAGAGTCAAAGATGCATAGGACGCCATGCTTGACGTCGATGCGGCAGCCCATCTCGTCTAGGTGCCCAAGGCTAATGATGCTAGCCTTGAGGCATGGGATGAAGTAGACACCCATGAGGGTGCGATGTCCGCCGTCCTTGCATGCGAGGATGATGGACCCTCGCCCTTCAATCATCGTGATGGATCCATCACCAAAGTGGACAGTGCCGCAAACCTCAGAGTCGAGTTCGATGAAGATCTCTCTTGAGCCGGTCATGTGGTTGGTGGCGCCAGTGTCGAGGGCCCATCGACACCGGTCACCATCTTCAATTTCTCTGAGATCGGCAAACACCTGCTGCTCTTCGATGTGGATGTGGTAGCGCGCTGTGGGCGTTGGTGAAGGGCGTGGACCGGATGCAGGGGAGATGATGACACCGTGGGCCAGGAGAAGGCTTTGCTCTTCTTCGTCCCCCTAGGCCACATTGACTTGGGCTGCCTCATCCCTCCTCTTCTTACGACACTCACGGGCCCAGTGGCCCTTTTTGCCACAGCAGCTACAGATGTCATCGCAGCCCGCAACACCTTTGCGGTCACTTCCCGTGCTCTGTTTGCCGCCACTTTTGCCTTTGCCACTGGTCTTCCCGCCATTGCTGTTGCCATTGGACACGCGGTTGTCAGAGCTTGAGCTGGAACTGTCGCGCACCATCCAGCGAGACAACCACTCCTCCTCCATGAGGAGCAAGCGGGCATCACTATCTTTGGTGGCCAGTGACTTCTTCCTCTGCTCCACAGCACAAAGGTGACCAACCGCCTCCTCGATTGACAGAGTCAAAATCGAGCAAGGTCCACGGAGATCGCCACCTGCTCGAGTTTCTCGAGGACGACGTGGAGCAGTTTCTTGATCACATCTTTGTCGGTGATGCTGTCGCCGAGGACCCATAGTTGACTCACCACAGTGGTAAGTCGAAGCGAGAAATCCTCGACCGACTCACCGGGCTTGAACACGAGGTCGCTGAACTCCCGCTGTAACCGCTTCGCGTTGGCCTCCTTGACTCGGTTGGCGCTGAGCCATATCTTTCGGATCGCCTCCCACGCCTCTAGCGCCGAATGCTTGACATCGAGACCTGTCTGCATCTCCTGTGGCACGGCATGGAGGATGGCGGCGAGTGCGCTCCGGTCTTCTCGGTAGTCGCCGATGCCGGACTCCACGACGTCCCAGAGTCCAGCCGCTTGGAGGTTGACCATCATCACCAGCGACCACTCGGTGTAGTTGGACCGGGTGAGCGTCGGGTATGCGATGTTGGAGGAAGCCCGCTCAACGATGCGCTCACCGCCGTGGTGGCGCGGCCGACGAGGAGCAGGGGACAGTGAGAAGGGGCGAGCACCACGGCTAGTATCCTGGTCGGAGTGGCACGACATCTTCCACGGGATCGTAGAAAGCTTTTATACCAAGTGTTGGCGGAAACTGCTTCCGCATGCCAAAGACGAGCGTGATGTGAAGTGCTCAAGCGAGAAAATGAACAGAGAAGATAATAGTTTGGTGCAGCTATGATTGGTTGCATTTTGTGTTGTAGTGATCTCTATTTAAAGGAAACAAACACTACAACGTGTACCCTGTTCACATTCCGGATCATGGGCACGAAATCAACTAAACTGCTATGACAAAGTCTTTACTTGCTAATGACGAAAGCTAGAAAAGAAACTGAGTGGGGAAAAACAGAGGCGTGGTGATCGTGGGGAGGTGATAGCCAACATCTGGCGACGGTGACTACCATGATGATCAAACCGCTCTCACTGCCATCCTCTGTGCCGTGCCACTGGAGATGTAGGCCGGCCTAGCGGTGAAGCTCACGGCGTCTGAAGCCTAGGAAGCGATTCAGCAAGTGTGTGTAGGCACCGACCAGGTCAAGGAAGCCAACCCCGAGCAACTTCAGTGTGAGTTTGGTGACATCACGTTCAAGGCCAGTGAGACGGTTGAAGACTTCACGTTGTACCTCAACAACGTGGCTAGCCAACTGCGCATCCTCAGTGATGACATCTCTGACAAGGAGGTGATCAAGAAGATGCTCCACGTCGTCCCTAAGAAGCTCGAGCAGGTGGCGATCTTCATGGATACACTGCTCGACCTTGACTCCCTCTTGATCGAGGAAGCTCTTGACCACATACGCGCCGTTGAGCAGCGCAAGAAGCAGACCCCGGCCAAGGAGAGCGATGGTCATCTGCTCCTCACGGAGGAGGAGTGGATGGCTCACATGAAGACCAAGGATGGGTCTGAATCCAACTCTGGGACTCTTCATGGTGGCGGGAACAGCGGCGTGGCAAGACCGGGGGAGAACGCAGGAGTCAGGCGGGCCACGACTATATGTGTGCCTACTGCGGCAAGAAAGGCCACTGGGCCAAGGAGTGTTGCAAGAAGAAGTGAGACAAGGCGGCCCAGGCCCATGTGGCCCAAGGAGAAGAAGAGGAGTAGAGCCTTCTTCTGGCCCACGACGTCATCCACGACAACTCGCTCACAGCCATCGTCAGCACCGCCCTCGTTGCACCCCTTCTCCACTGATCGCACCTCATTGCATCATCCACATCGAGGAGCAGCAGGTCTTTGCTGATCTCAGACCGGCGGAGGAGAACTACCACATCCGATGGGTCCTCGACACCGGTGCCACCAGCCACATGACCGAGTCGTGGGACATCTTCGCCGAGCTTGACTCCAAGATCTACGGCACCATCAAGTTCGGCGACGGCTCCATCACCAAGATCGAGGGCCAAGGTTCCATCATCCTCACTTGCAAGGACAGTGGGCACTGCACACTCACTAGAGTGTACTTCATTCCGCGGCTGAGGGCCAGCATTGTGAGCCTCAGACGGCTCGACGAGATGGAGTGTCGCATCAACATCCACCGTGGAGTGCAGCAGATCTACGACGAGCAAGGTCACCTGCTCGCCAAGGTGCTGCGTGACGGCTCGCACCTCTACTACCTCAAGGTCCATGTTGGGGACCCTGTGTGCCTAGTGGCACACGCTACTGAGGCGGCTTAGCAGTGGCATGCCCGCTTCAGGCACCTCAACTTCGGCTCGCTTCGGAAGCTGGCGGTCCAGAAGATGGTGTGAGGTCTGCCGGAGCTCACTCAGGTGGAGAGGGTGTGTGACAGTTGCCTAGTTGGCAAGCAGCGTTGCACACCATTCCCGGCACAAGCAAAGCGGTGGACCAAGTCTGTTCTCGAGCTCGTCCACGGTGATCTGTGTGGCTCCATCATACCTGCAACCCCAGCAGTAACAAGTATTTTCTGCTTCTTGTTGATGACATGAGCCGGTACATGTGGCTCCGACTCCTCTCCAGCAAGGATCAGGCGCCATCGGAGATCAAGAATTTCCATGTTGTTGTCGAGGTGGAGACAGGGAAGAAGCTAAAGGTGCTCCGCACCAATCGGGGAAGCAAATTCACCTCTATGGAGTTCGGGCAGTACTGCGCCGAGCGTGGCATCGAGCGCCAGCTCACTGCCCACTATTCCCCGCAACAAAACAGGGTGGTGGAGTGGCGCAACCAGAGCGTGGTCGCCATGGCGCAGTGCATGCTCAAGGTGAAAGGGCTCCCCGGGTACATCTGGGGTGAGGCTGTGTCGACGGCGGTCCACATCCTCAACCACGCTCTCGACGACAAGACATCGTATGAAGCTTGGCACGGCGAGGTCCCCGCCGTCCACTACTTGCGCACTTTCGGTTGCATCGCGCACCTCAAGCTCACGTGGCCGAACCTAAAGAAGCTCAATGACTGGAGCCGCAAGGTGATCTTCGTTGGGTATGAGGCCGAGTCCAAGGCCTACCTGTGCTACGACCACATCGATCAGCGTGTCATCATCTCCCGCGATGTCATCTTCGATGAAGCAGGGCATTAGTGTTGGGAGAACGCCGACGACAATCAAGCGGGTGACCCTGAGCCATTCACCGTGGAGTATAGCACCAAGATCATCTGCGACATCGTGCTGGCCATGCCCTCACCAACTCCACCTCCGGCTTCACCGCCTGCAGAGGAGCACGTGGAACCAGGGGAGCATGAACAAGAGGTCACTGAAGAGGATCTCAACGCGGACAACGATGATGCCCCGCTTCGGGTCCACGCCATCGATGACTTGATCGAGGATGCAGAGCTAGCATCGTTCAATGAAGCCGAGAAGGAGGCCGTCTGGCAGGCGGCGATGCGTGAGGAGATGAAGGCGATCGAGGACAACGACACTTGGGAGCTCACCTCACTCCCCACCGACCACCGTGCGATCGGCCTGAAATGGGTGTACAAGGTGAAGAGCAATGAAGCCGGCGACATCATGCGACACAAGGTGTGTCTGGTGGCCAAGGGCTACGTCCAGTGCGCCGACATCGACTTCGATGAGGTCTTTGCACCGGTGGCGTGCCTGGAGTCGGTCCACATGATGGTGGCGCTGGAGGCACACGAAGGCTGGGAGGTCCATCAAATGGACGTCAAGAGCGTGTTCCTCAACGACGCGATCAAGGAGGAAGTCTATGTCCAGCAACCCCATGGCTTCATCATCCCAGGTAGTGAGAGCAACGTACTACGCAAGGCGTTATACGGACTACAGCAAGCACCCCGGGCCTGGAATGCAAAGCTCGATGCCACCATGGGGTCGCTTCATTTCTAGAGGAGGAGCTCTGAGCATGGCATGTACACGCGAAGCAGAGGAGGTGGCACGTTAATCGTCGACGTACACGTCGATGACTTGATCATCACCAGCACCAGCAAGGAGATCACCATCACGTTCAAGCTCGAGATGAAGGACCGATTCCAGATGAGTGACCTTGACCTTCTCTCTTACTATCTCGAGATTGAGGTGAAACAGGGTACCGATGGCATATCTCTGTGTCAGTCGATGTACGTGCGGCAAGCTCGTGGAGCGGTGCGGGCTGGGTTCCTGCAATCCCAGAGTGTTCCCTATGGAGAGCCGCCAGAAGCTGAGTAAGCAGAGCACCGTGGAGGCGGTAGATGCCACCGGGTACAGGAGTGAGCAGAGCTCTCCGGTACCTCCTGCACACTCGGCCGGACCTGGCGTTTCCGGTCGAGTATCTTAGCTGCTTCATGGAGGCACCTCGCGAGGACCACCTCATCGCCATCAAGCGCATACTCCGATACGTGGCGAGAACATGGAGCCACGAGCTCCACTACACCAAGTATGAAGAAGGGTTGCCCAAGCTGATCGGCTACAGCGATGCCGACATGGGCTGCGACATCGATGATAGGAAGAGCACGAGTGGGATCGTCTTCTTCCTCGCTGGCAACCCAGTCACTTGGCAGGCGGCCAAGCAGAGGGTCATTGCTCTGTCTTCATGCGAGGCAGAGTACATCGTGGTGGCAGCAGCAGCATGTAAAGGCGTCTGGCTAGCTCGGCTCCTAACCGACATGATCGGGATATAGTCTAGAGCGCCGGAGCTACTAGTGGGCAACCAATCGGTCATCACACTGAGCAAGAACCCCGTCTTTCATAAGCGGAGCAAGCACATCGACATGCGTTACCACTAGATCTGTGAATGCGTCGACGAGAGCAAAATCATCATTGACTACACAATGACAGAAGAACAGTTGGTTGACATACTTATCAAAGCTTTGTGACGAGTCTGTTTTCTGGAGCTGCATGACATGATTGGTGTCAAGGGTCAGGATTAGGGAGATAAATATTGTTATTCCATTCCACGATCTCCAAAATTCTCATTTACTTTTCTTTCATTAGCAAATAACCGTACTTAGTGCGCCCTAAAATAGCTGATGCTCGTGCACACGTACTGTGGCCCAGAGTGATTTTAGTGGAGCTACCGCACTAGCGTTAGTGGGCGGAGCACGTCGCGCACATGGCGGCCTGGAATGCCGGCCTTAACTCTTCCTTTAAGTAGCAATGAAAACCACAGAAAAGTTGCAACGTTCTACAGCGAACCGCCGGCGAATTTTCAACACTCACATGGCCTATGATTAGGGGTGTTTGCAAGATCAGCTGCAGGTGGAGGACGATACGATTGGCTGTCATATTGAAATCATGTCATCGAAAGAAAGAAAAGCTAGTTTTCAGGCAACTGAAAAATAGCTGCTCCCTTTCTGAAAAACCAAACCAAATGGATTTTGACAAACAGGTAAGTCTTTCTGCCATGACGACATGAGCATGAGCTGCGTTGGACGCCACAACTATCCTCCACATGCAGCTCAATTGGCTCAAGTAACAAACACAACTCAGATTTTGTAAGGAACCCCGCATCACATGCAGCATCCAACACGCCAATCGACCAGAGCACACACAAGATCAGCACTCCCCTCGCGGATCGCGACGGCAGCAATGAGCTCGCCATTGCTCCGCCCGCCGCGGTCATGTCTCCGGGCTCGGGCCATCGGGCAGGGCCGGACGGAGGTCAAAAGGACGAACTCGAGAAAAGGATAGGAAGGATTGAGATCGAATCAGGGTGGGGAGGAGGAGGAAGGACGGATCTGCTGGACGAGGTGCGCCACCGCCGCTGCCGTTTTTCGATTGAAGGTGTCGCTGCTGTTTGTCGCTGGGTGTGCGCCGCCTCCTCGCGGACGCGGCGTTGCCCCGATACAGGACTCGCTGTCACCCCCAAAGTTACGGGGCGGAACTTAGCGGACACCGCTGCAGGCTGTGAATGGGCCAAAATCCGGTAAATTATCGGTCATTCCCATTTAAAGGGTATGGCTGCAGACAGCCTAAGCAATAACTGAAGATACTGAACCTGAACACTTGATAACTTGAGAAATCAAACATTCCACATCATAACCTTGATATCAGCATCAATAGCAAAACTACTAGAACAAGATAGAAGACCTAGAATAAACAGACTAGAAAAGCCACACCTTCTGTAAACAGGCGTGAAAAGTTATAGTTGGAGCCTATATCATCTGCTACCAAATCAAAAACAGGATAGAAGGTTATAGGATAGTATCCCAATTTAAGACCGCATGATCAATCTCTGCAAAATCTGCACTTTATAGAATACATAGCAATGGTTTCATGTGCACTTCCAAGTATAACAGATATTACGGGCTTATCAGAATCACCAATACGAAATGAGTCAACTCAGAGATCAGTCTTAATCACAAACATATTCAGAATGGTTCATTGCCACAGGAAAACCCCATCCTCAGGGAGATGGAGTTCCTCTGTCATGAGGTGGACTTCCTCTGGGAGAGGCACAGTGATTGCCATTTCTGTTGTAGTCAAACTGGGCTTGGGCTACGACCATTAGCAGCTGGACTGTTGTGACTGGATGGGCTACGGCTGTCAGCTCTCCTTGGGCTCATGCTACCTGAGCCATTGCGTTCCCTTGGAGCAGGGCTCCTGCTACCATTACCATTAGGAGTGGGGCTGCAGTAGCCCCCTTTGGCCGGTGAAGGGCTCCTCCTGGGGTTGCGGCTGTCACGAGGGCTCCTCCTAGGGCTGCGGCTGTCATGAGGGCTCATTGATCGCCTTTCAGCACGGCTATCCCTCCTTGGAGATCGTGAGCGGCTATTGCAAAGGAAAGAATACACCGTCAATGCTTGGTACAACATGAGAAGGAGAAATAACCAACACACAAGATTAAACAAATTAAGCACTAATAATATATATTCAAAAGTAAGAAATAGAAAGGTTAGCCTACTTCAACTTGCTTGGGGCTAAAAGGCTTGGTTGTTGGATGGTAAGAAATAGAAATGTCATGAACATGTCCTTTTATTTTGCATCATATTAATCATGGACTTTGAGTTCAGATAGGTGGACATCACAACAAATAAACCAAGCCACATATATTGCAGAAAGCAGCCATGGTAACCAAATTATCAAATAAAGGAACATGAACATACCTGTAGCTCCTTCTGGGACTCCTGCTGTAACTCCTACCACGACTCCTTCCATGACGAGGAGATGGGGATCTTGAGTAACTTCTTCCACGCCTGCTTTTGTAAATACAACTTACATTAAGATATGATTTAGCAGTAACAAAGAAGAACCTCAAAGAAAATACCTGAGATTTTTAGGACTGTTCTGGCAATCCCTTTCTATATGGCCCCTGTCTCCACATCGATAGCATTTGTTTTTCCAGTCCCCAGCTTTGCAGTCACGTGCCCAGTGCCCATCCATCCCACAGTTAAAGCAGCGGCCGGAACCAGGAGGGGGTCCTCTGCCCATGTATTCACGATCCTGGGTTCTTCCTGGACCACGTGGAACCTGAATAAAAAAGGAACATATTAAAATGGAGTAAAATAATAGTCCCAATGCATTTAAATTTGTTTTTGTTGACTTTTTGCACTACATTTGACTATTTGTCTTATTCAAAATATTAATTCCAATATATAAAATTATAAGTCATATTTTAAATTTCATTAGTGATAAATCAAATCATAACAAAATATATGACAATTTTTTTAATAAGTTGAATGGTCAAACGTAACTCAAAAAATCAACAGGGACAACAATTTAAATGCAGAGGGAGTAACATAGCAGTCAAAGATGAAAAAAATGTGTATTAATTACCCCTCTAGCAAACTCAACAATTATGCGACTCCCATCAAACTCACGGCCGTCAAGGTTGTGCCTTGCATCATCAGCATCCTGGGGATCGCTAAACTCCTGCAATGTGATTCAGCAAAAGGGGGAAGGGAAAGGGCAGCCTTATTTATATACAATGACTCACTTTTAAGCTCAAAGAAATAGAGCAGGAATGTTTACTTACAACAAATGCAAATTCATGCTTCATATCCACATTACGCACTCTGTGGAAATGGTTTCCAGAAACAGTATTGCAATCAAGAAGTAAGTAGAGAAACATATCACCAGGCAGAGAGAACTAAACACCGTCATGATTTTGGTTTCCATTAAAACAGGCAATGTAATTAAAAAAACGCCAAAGTCTGCTAGATATTTGGGAGAATAGCCAGCAATTCCACCAAGGCCACCCTCCCACCATGGACACCGAGGTTGGGTAAGCTCCCAGAACCTTCAACAAGATCGTCCAAGTTAAAACATGAAGGGTGTGGGGATATCTAATGGTAACAGAAACAATGAGCGAAAACAATGCTAAGCATAGCAGCAGATTGCAAGCTTGGACATAATGCATTGAAAGTCATTCCTCAAGGAGGTGTTGGTGCTAATGTTGACAGGAAACAACGAGAAACTGAGATAGACCTAAGTCTGCTCCATATTTTCTGAAAGAGGGTAGAAATGAACAAAAACATTTTATATTTTTATTACATTCAACTGATTCTATCCCAACCTAAAATTCATGTGGAAAAGTGAAACCAGATACACAGTTTAGAACATTGTAACTTAATCATATATCTGACGACCATCATTCCGAGTACAAACATTTTTATTCAAAACCAACGACATAGGGACATGTCTAAATATGTATTAATTAAATCAGATGGGAAGGGGGTGCATTGTAGTCAGCCTGCAAAAGGTTAAATCCATTTCTTCAATTCAGTATCCACATGATAGAACAAACATCCCAGGGTCAGTGGACTCCTGTGGTGAATAGGAAAAAACTGAAAAAATAAGAGTGATCCATGAAGGGAGCCTTTTGGAATATCAAAGGCTTAAATCAGCCTGGTAGGAATCTTAGTCTGGCTCACCTGATTAAGGATAATCAATTAGATTTTGTTGGGATACAAGAAAAAAAAGGAGGTGTTCCATCCTAGTTTCTTAAAAAACTTGAGTTGTCCAGTCAATTTTACTTGGCACTTTTTGCCTGCTAGAGGCACTGCTGGAGGCATATTGGTGGGTTTTAGGGATGAGACTCTGACTGTTTGTAATGTGAGTATTTTAAAGTCTATGGTGATGGATAAGAGTAAAAAAATTTGTTGGAAGTTAGTGGTAGTGTATGGATCCCTATATGAAGATGGTAAAGTAGAGTTTATAGATGAACTACACTTAGTAAAGGCTGATTGGAAGGGCCCTGTGATGATTGGAGGTGACTTTAACTTAAGTAGGCTAGTTGAAAACTCCACACGATGCTGCGAGATTTTAAAATATCTTTTTACATGAATTCACATGCTGATACACTGTTTGGGAAGTGAAAGAGGGTCGGCTAATTCGTCACCGTGGATGTCATTGTGTAGAGGGACGATGGGCGTGGGATGACAGTGTAAGGAAACTACAGCAGCAGGTGAAGCTTCGATAGCATGGTGCTCTGGCTAGGGAGGAGGCAAAATGGAGACGTGGTTGAATGGTGGGGAGAGTGGCCAAAGTTGAGATGACATTTTTATAGTAGTGGAGGGTGGGAGTCGGGCTGTTCAGGGAGGATGGCTGGCGACGGTGGTGCAGATTCAATGCTTCGGTGTCGGCTCGAGAGGGGAGGCGACAGAACGAAACATTGTTGAAAGATGAAGCAGAGGCAGCAAGCTTGTCTTTGCTCCATTGGAAGGAAGCGTGGCATGGCGACGTCGGCCGGAGGAAAGGCGGCACCGGGGAGGGAAAAGAGAGGAGATGACGCCAGTTGGGATGATACAAATTTTACTGGGCCAAAAAATGAAGAAAATCCATACGGTCGATTCAGTTGTTACAAATTGACGGTGAAGATTTAAAACAACGATGAGTTAATTTAATTTTTTTAAAACATATGTAAGTGAGATCTAGTTTTGTCCATCTCATCGTATAGAACACAACGGTGAAAACAAAATTTTAAATGAATATCATATGAATGAGATAAATTATTTTAAAGTTTTGTTATTATGCAAAATGATGAGACAGATGATGTTGGACGGATGCTGACGTGGCATAACTTTGATTGGATGCTGATGTGGATACCTTACATGTTAAGAGAATTGGTTTAAATGACCCTTAGTAAGTCTTATCTATATAGTTAAAGTAGATTTGTGTCCGACAAAAGTAATGGAAGGATTAATAAAAAATGGGCAGACTGCTTTAATGATTGGATAAATAAGTGTGGATTGATTGAGATTAATCCCTCCAATAGGAAATTTACTTGCACAAATAATCAGAGAAATTTGATTTTAGCTAAACTAGATAGGATATTTATTTTCACTGAGTGGGAGGCTGCTTTTCCTTTGGTCAGAGTCTTGGGTCTAGCTAAGAGTCTAAGTGACCATGTTACTCTGCTTGTAGACTCGGGGAAGAATGTAGTGAGGGCAAAAAAGAAGTTTAGGTTTGAAAAATGGTGGCTTGAAAGAGAGGATTTTAAAGAGATAGTGAGGAAAGCTTGGTCATCTGAGTGTCCTGTGGTAGGTGGTATGGAAACATGGCAATTTAGAGTGAGGACCTTCAGGAGAATGGTCAGGGGGATGGGCATCTAATGTAGTAGCTGAGTTGAATAGGGAGAAGCAAGCTGTTTCTGTGGAGTTCAATTGGCTTGATATGGAGTCTGAGAATAGGATTCTGGATGACCAAGAGAATGAAAGTGTTAGCCAGGAAGCTAGATAGATTTTGGGCTCTAGAAGAGATAAGAGCTAGACAAAGGTCGAGAGATAGGAATATACTAGAGGGGGATAGGAACACTGCCTACTTTCATGCCTTGGCAAACCATAGGGCAAGGAAAAAGAAGATTGCTGGTTTGGAAGGACCAAGTGGTTTTGTGCAGGATAATCAGGGAATTTTGAAGATTGCAGCTGACTTCTATAAAAATTTGCTTAAGGGTGAGAGTAGGGGTCCTTTCTGCCTGGATAGGAACTTCTGGGATGTTGCAAAATTTGTCCTACATAGTGAGAATGCAGACATAGAAGCACCTTTTAGTGAGGAGGAGGTCCAGGAGGCTGTTTTTAGCTCATATGCTGATGGGGCTCTAGGGCCTGATGGCTTGCCCTTTTTATTTTATCATAAATTTTGGGAGGTGATTAAGAGGGATCTAATGAACATGTTTGAAGATCTTTATGAGGGGAGGTTAGACCTGTTTAGAATTAACTTAGCAGTCCTTACTTTAATTCCCTAAAGTTGAGGATGCTAGTGATATGAAACTGTTCAGGCCAATCAGCCTGCTCAACTGTAGTTTTAAAATTTTTAGCAAGGTGTTGACACTTAGCCTTGAGAAAGTGAGCCAGAGGCTAATATCAAAGGAACAAAATGCTTTTATCCATGGAAGGTATATCCTAGAGAGTGTTGTTATAGCTCATGAGATAGTTCATTCGATTCATAAGTCAAAAGAGCCTGGTGTGCTTCTAAAACTGGACTACGAGAAGGCCTATGATAGGGTTAACATAGACTTTCTCATTGAAATCCTAAGATTAAGAGGCTTTGGAGAGATGGATTGGATGGATAAAACAGATTGTTTATGGTGGGTCTGTTAGTGTAGGAGCAAATGGGGAGAAAAGTAGTCCTTTTAAGACTGGGAAAGGGCTAAGGCAGGGGGACCCTTTGTCCCCCATTCCTTTTAATCTGGTAGCTGATGTCTTGACTAAAATGTTGGGCAAAGCTGCCAAGGAAAAATTGGTTGTGGGCTTGCTAGATCAGTTTAGACCAGGGGGATTGTGTCACTGCAGTATGCAGATGACACTTTACTTTTCTCCACATGTGACATTAATGTGATGAGAAACTTGAAATGTGTGCTGATGCTATTTGAACAAGTGTCTGAGATGAGAATAAATTTTCACAAGAGTGAATGGGTGCCTATGAACCTAGTTGAGGAACAAATTCATGAAATTACTCATGTTTTAAACTGTCCTGTGGGCAAATTTCCTATCAAGTATCAAATACCTAGGTATTCCTCTACATTTTGAGAAACTTAAAAGAGAGGACTTACAACCTGTGGTTGATAAGCTCTTAAAAAGATGTGCAGGGTGGAGAGGGAAACTCTTGTCATATAGTAGCAGATTGACTCTAATTAAATCTTGCCTAGCCAGCATACCAGTGTATCTGCTTTCTTTTATCAAATTCTCTAAGTGGGCAGTTAAATTAATTGAAACTCAGATGTCACATTGCCTTTAGAATGATGAGGAAAATACCCATAAATACCATTTAGCAAGTTGCAAACATGTGACCATGAGTAAAGAATGGGGGGGGGGGGGGGGGCCTGACTTGAGAGA